>CAUPSG010000701.1:0-10132 GCA_963513935.1 Aphrophora alni
AGAGAGAGAGAAGAGAGAGAGATATATCTACGACCCAGCCTTACGTCTAGAAAGTACACAATTTCGAGGTTCAGAAAACCTTTGTAACACTCATTTAAACAAAGTCTCTACTGGGTACAACAGCTAGTTCTACCAATACATTTAACGTTCCCTACAAGGTCCAAGAAACCAATCTTGGTCATCACATTTAGAGGATCTGTTTGTATTAGATTGTACGGTTGGGTTGGGTAAGTACCATGATGATTTCCATAACTTTTTGAAGTTAAATTTTAAAATTCCGTGATAGGCGGAAAGAATAACACTTGGGCAAGAGAGTTCTGGTGAGAAAGATGAAATAGAGGAACCTAACGCACGACTACGTGTAGATCCAGCTAGGGTACCTCGAGATTGCCACGCCCGTATTCACTATAAACGATATCATGGGCGTTTCAGTAATTTAGGGCGGTGTTGTAGTTTAGGTTAGAGCTCTCGCCTTGTGTGCAGATTTGATCATCGCGAGAGCTATAAAAGTTTCGGCTTGGTGATAAAAAAAGTGAGGAACTGAAATTAGTAGTGCATTCTGGTGACGAAAGCTAGAATTACGGCGACGGGAAAGTTTCTGTGTCATTATCGCCTTATAAAACATAGTCCATTATGATACAAGGTAATATAAAGAGATGCTTTAAATGTAACCCAAAAGTTGGTTTCTTGGGCTTTGTAGCAATGTTAAATTGCTGTTGTTACAAGGGTTTTCTGAACCTTCTAATTGTGTGTATCATTACTTTTTAGCGTCGGTTAGACGTAAACTAAGCTCGTAGATGAATATATTTAAAGGTATGTATTCATTTAGCTCGTGTCCAGAGTACGTAATATACTTTCTTGAGAGGGAGGTTGTGGTTTAAAGTATTTGTCATTGTAGAGACGTGTGGTTGGTAGAATTTAAATCTGTAAATTTTATAAGTCTTATAACACATGAGATAAGAACAAAAAACACATTTAAAATGACAGATATTTAATAAATTTGATTTGGGTTCTATATGTTCCTGTCTTAATTGTTGTGGCTGCTATCGTGCTTACGTACAGACGCCATCGATGACGGACGTACGGCGTGTCAGTGAAAAAAGGAAAGTTGAATTTCCCAGTAATTTGACCTTTACTTCGTGCATTGAGGATAAAATAAACCCCATCTTAGCCAGGGATGGGAAAGAAGAAGAGTTCCTCCAGAAAGACCTGATAGGAAAGATGAAAGAGAAGGTTTTAACACAAGACTACACGAAAAAAATGTGTAGATCCAGCTGGATTATCTCGGGATTGCCAGATCAACATGTCGGTCATCTGTCGTAAGCATGATGGCGGTCTTAAAGATAAAAATAAAAACATGAAATGTGGTGCTTAGGACTTTAGTGTGCTCATGTAAAATTGAAATTCAGAGAAATCCAATTGCAAATGTCGCCCACAATGCGTCAAGAATTGAATATTTTGTTTTCTTCAATCGTAGATAAATAGCTCACCGCTGTAAATTAAAAAAAAAAATAAATGTTTTACTCGAAACAAGAGAGTACTGGAATTCGTAAATAATGGAAATTGTCTAAACCACACCTATTCATTGCAAGGTAGTGAAGAAGAAAGTCCAGCTATTTCTGGATAGCGGCAATAACGACAGGGAAAGTGATTCGAGTTCGTCACGGCCAATGTTGGCTAGCAATCCATTGTTCCGTGACTAAAGTTTTAAACCCCGTGATCGTCCTACCGTGACGAATCTATTACGACAATAACTTTTAGGAAAATGTTAATACAAGATACGCCGCGACGTTCGTAAAAATAAAATAGTGGCAACAATCATTGCACAGACTTTCACATTTACCCATCCAAAATAGCTAAATAGAAACGAACTAAAAGTCGTCACTAAAAATCGTTCTGTTTGAAAGTGTAGACGCTCTGTTTAATCTTTTAAATATATTTAAATAATGGCATAAACTTGCTCCGCTTGTGTCATAAACCTCGGGGTAAATTTTATTTATTTATTTTGTGGGTATTTCGTACCAAAGCTTAGGTCAAATTTTTGTTCATTCGAATAAAATTTGAGCGAAATTGGTTCAATCAATTTTGAGAAATTACATCTTTTTATAGCCCTATGAGCGACATTTTTGTCGATAACTCAAGAACCGACATTTTTTTGGAGAGATGGCAAACCATACTTCTTTTACATTGGGGGGGGGGGGGGGTAGAAGCTACACTTCATTAAAATTTGATTAAAATCGTTAAGCATTTTTTTTCTCTTGGGACCTATCTTCAAATTTTAAGTTAACGAAAATTTAAAAAAAAACTCCCGAGAGATGCCTAAAATATACCCACAGTTCAAATTTGATTAAA
Organism: Aphrophora alni; assembly: GCA_963513935.1. Taxonomy (NCBI): domain Eukaryota; kingdom Metazoa; phylum Arthropoda; class Insecta; order Hemiptera; family Aphrophoridae; genus Aphrophora; species Aphrophora alni. Next base: position 2,353 of record CAUPSG010000701.1, read on the forward strand.
ACCGCTCCAAAAAATTCACGAGAGATGCCTAAAATATACCCACAATTCAAATTTGATTAAAATCGCTCCAAAAAATTCCCGAGAGATGTCTAAAATATACCCACAATTCAAATTTGATTAAAATCGCTCCAAAAAACTCCCGAGAGATGTCTAAAATATACCCACAATTCAAATTTAATTAAAATCGCTCCAAAAAACTCCCGAGAGATGTCTAAAATATACCCACAATTCAAATTTGATTCAAATCCCTCCAAAAACTCCCGAGAGATGTCTAAAATATACCCACAATTCAAATTTGATTCAAATCGCTCCAAAAAACTCCCGAGATATGCCTAAAATATACCCACAATCCAAATTTGATTCAAATCGCTCCAAAAAACTCCCGAGAGATGCCTATAATATATCCACAATTCAAATTTGATTCAAATCGCTCCAAAAAACTCCCGAGAGATGCCTAAAATATACCCACAATTCAAATTTGATTCAAATCGCTCCAAAAAACTCCCGAGAGATGCCTAAAATATACCCACAATTCAAATTTGATTCAAATCGCTCCAAAAAACTCCCGAAAGATGTCTAAAATATACCCACAATTCAAATTTGATTCAAATCGCTCCAAAAACTCCCGAGAGATGCCTAAAATATACCCACAATTCAAATTTGATTAAAATCGCTCCAAAAAACTCCCGAGATGTGCCTAAAATATACCCACAATTCAAATTTGATTCAAATCGCTCCAAAAAACTCCCGAGAGATGCCTAAAATATACCCACAATTCAAATTTGATTCAAATCGCTCCAAAAAACTCCCCAGAGATGCCTAAAATATACCACAATTCAAATTTGATTCAAATCGCTCCAAAAAACTCCCGAGAGATGCCTAATATATACCCACAATTCAAATTTGATTAAAATCGCTCCAAAAAACTCCCGAGAGATGCCTAAAATACACCCACAATTCAAATTTGATTCAAATCGCTCCAAAAAACTCCCGAGAGATGCCTAAAATATACCCACAATTCAAATTTGATTAAAATCGCTCCAAAAAACTCCCGAGAGATGCCTAAAATATACCCACAATTCAAATTTGTTATAAATCTCTCAAAAAAACTCCCGAGAGATGCCTAAAATATACCCACAATTCAAATTTGATTCAAATCGCTCCAAAAAACTCCCGAGAGATGCCTAAAATATACCCACAATTCAAATTTGATTAAAATCGCTCCAAAAAACTCCCGAGAGATGCCTAAAATATACCCACAATTCAAATTTGATTCAAATCGCTCCAAAAAACTCCCGAGAGATGCCTAAAATATACCCACAATTCAAATTTGATTCAAATCGCTCCAAAAAACTCCCGAGAGATGCCTATAATATATCCACAATTCAAATTTGATTCAAATCGCTCCAAAAAACTCCCGAGAGATGCCTAAAATATACCCACAATTCAAATTTGATTCAAATCGCTCCAAAAAACTCCCGAGAGATGCCTATAAATATCCACAATTCAAATTTGATTTAAATCGCTCCAAAAAACTCCCGAGAGATGCCTAAAATATACCTACAATTCAAATTTGATTAAAATCTCTCAAAAAAAACCCCCGAGAGATGCCTAAAATATACCCACAATTCAAATTTGATTAAAATCGCTCCAAAAAACTCCCGAGAGATGCCTAAAATATACCCACAATTCAAATTTGATTAAAATCGCTCCAAAAAATTCCCGAGAGATGCCTAAAATATACCCACAATTCAAATTTGATTAAAATCGCTCCAAAAAATTCCCGAGAGATGCCTATAATATATCCACAATTCAAATTTGATTAAAATCGCTCCAAAAAACTCCCGAGAGATGCCTAAAATATACCCACAATTCAAATTTGATTCAAATCGCTCCAAAAAATTCCCGAGAGATGCCTAAAATATACCCACAATTCAAATTTGATTAAAATCGCTCCAAAAAATTCCCGAGAGATGCCTATAATATATCCACAATTCAAATTTGATTAAAATCGCTCCAAAAAACTCCCGAGAGATGCCTAAAATATACCCACAATTCAAATTTGATTCAAATCGCTCCAAAAAACTCCCGAGAGATGCCTATAATATATCCACAATTCAAATTTGATTAAAATCGCTCCGAAAAACTCCCGAGAGATGCCTAAAATATACCCACAATTCAAATTTGATTCAAATCGCTCCAAAAAACTCCCGAGAGATGCCTAAAATATACCCACAATTCAAATTTGATTAAAATCGCTCCGAAAAACTCCCGAGAGATGCCTAAAATATACCCACAATTCAAATCGCTCCACGCATTAGGGCTGTAGATCACTAAAGACGATATTTAGTTTCAAATCACGTTTTGTTCTCATGGTAGCTGAAAACGAATCTATCTCCTTAAAAATCGTCATAGATTTGACTCAAACTGTACATATATTTGAGAACTTAATTAGAGCCGTAATATACTCGTGTGTGTGTGTGTGTGTGTGTGTGTGTGTGTGTATGCGCGCGCGCGTGTGTGTGTATATAAAGGCGAAACACCTCTCGTTCATCTTTGCCATAAAGATCCCTACCCCTTGAATACTCTAAATAGTCTCATAATCGGAAGAGACCAAGAGTTTGGTAGAAAGACCTGTTAGAGAGGAATCAAATCCAAGACTACATGAAGAAAAGTGCTAGGTTTTCTCGGGTTTGCCACGTCTATAATCACTACAAGTAAGCCCCTATGGGAAAGAGGCAGAGCTGTAATATAAACCAGAAGAGAGTTTAATTCCAGAATGACTGGAGCAGTCATTTGACAGGGGAAACTAAAATAACATCCAGACTTGGACGTATGAATGTACATCAACATAATTCCACGCTGGTCACTTAGTAAACGTGAAATTTGATTACGTTTTGTTTGTTTTTCCACCTTTTCCTTTTCCTCCAGTTTATGAAACAATCTCCACTTTAGTCTCAATGTCTCGAGTCTAGTAGAGAGATTACGTGGGGTTGGCTCGACGTGGGGTTAGCTCGACACTAGTATCAATGACTACATAAATACTATAAGACACGACATAGGATAGGGAAATAGTCTACGCTTTACGGGTGCTGTTCGTCACAAGTTTGACACACAGCTATCAGAAAGCGCTAGCAGCAGGTGCTTGACTGTACGCATCCCACTTGGTTGAGACTGTACAACTGTTGACCTCTCTCTCACAAACCTTCTCACTTACTTCCGTCAGCATGATCAGTGTTGTCAGTTCGTGCGCTGAGATAAGCGATTCTCGACCTTCCCTCGCATCTCTGGTCCCATATGTGGCATCAGTGCGTTTTCTCTTACCCGCCTGAAACATTGTTTGACCGTAGAGCCACCTAGCGCCGGTCAAATCAACTTCAGATTCTCTAGCAGAGCGACCTAGCGGGTATTGGTCAACTCAAGAATAAGCGTAGAATATTTAACATGGCCATGTCGTGTCTTATAGTATTTATGTAGTCATTGCTAGTATACCGTGGGGTTGGCTCGACACTTTGGGGAACTAGGGTCAACTGTTCAAACTCCTGCTTAATTGGCTAACCTGGTATCCTTTAAAACTAACAGAAAGCACAATACCAATCATAACTATTCTAAACTCATAAGGCACTGTTGAAGTTTATTTAAGTATCCGATTCGATGATATGTCATATTGTCGATGGGCTTTATGATTGCGATGACCATACTTCTGTGAAGATTGACTAAGAGATACATAAACACTATCTAAAGACAATATCTTTATTCTAATTGAATTCTAGTTGAATCTAATTCTCTAGTTTGTTATAGTTTGTATGAATTGATTTTAGTTCAAAATTGTTAAATGATACTGTACCTAGAGTGTTTATACGTACATATTTATTGGTTAGTATTACCAAATTAAAAGTTAGTATTTGTAAGGAAAAAATCTTAACCTAACCTAACCTAACCTAAATAGTGATATTTATTTTATATTTGATCTTTATTGATTTTAATTATACCCGCCCGACTGGTACCTGATCCGTTCACATTTCCAGGAAGTGATTGCTATTGACTGGGGCGGCCAATATGTCGAGCCAACCCCATGACACCAGTAGAGAATGCTACTCTCATGACGATGACAGCTTTCTCGGGGGACTCGTAGCTATAAGTATATTATATTTTCTTTAGAGGTTAGGGTTTTTTTTTTTTTTTTCTTTTTTTTTTTTTTTTTTTTTTTTTTTTTTTTTTTTTACCGTAACTTTGCTTGGTACCATTGCATGCAGAATTGAAATCTGTATATTTTTATCTAGTGTATATTGTCTTGAATAACGCTGAGTTGAGAAAAAAAAACTTTTTTTAAATGGCCGTCATTTTGACATTTTCTATTAGATTTTTCTCAATTTCAGTATAGTTTTATATGAAAGTATCTATAGTCCTCTTAATGTTTGTGGCCGCTAGCGTGCTTACAGACGACGATGGACTTGAGGCTATGAAACGTGATGTTCTATTAAAAAATAGAGGTTGAAATTTTGTGTTTACACTATATTACGTACATTATACTAAATAATTGGCGGTTCGAATACAATCTGAGGGAATAATATTAGATATAAACCAATGCCTTACTTGAGCGACTAGAAAGATATGTTGTGGAAAGGGTTTGATCATCTAAAAATAAACAATTGACAGTTAAAAAATGTTAGGTCCTCGTTTTATAGGCTAAAGAATAAAAAGACGAGAGTCTTGAATGTTCATTGTTTCTTTGTGTAATGTTCATGTTGATTGAACTTCGGCAATAAAAGTGTGTCCAATTGATATCCGGTGTCGTTTGCTGTATAAGTCTAGTCTTAGGTTGCGAATTCATCTTAAATAGCGTCCGTCTAGAGTCTAGATGACTTTTTAACTTCTATGCTTTGTTATTTATGTCCTGACACTGTTCTTTATATTCAGACAATTTAACTTGGACACATAATAGTTGTCCATGGTCTATTTTGAATCAAAGTTGTCTTACATTTTTTGGTCTTCTTCTTCCTCTTGGACTCTATTCCTTTTGTATATCTGCCACAAGGGCTTATACAAGATCAGATTTGTACTACGAAATAGATATAGATATAAATGGTGATCTCTAGTTTGCGCAATTATTTTCTATTTAATACCGGATTTTTAATTGAGAGTTGCTCCCCAAAAACCCCATTTTAAGGTAGAATTGAAGTTGATTACGTGGGGTTGGCTCGACGTGGGGTTGGCTCGACGTGGGGTTAGCTCAACACTAGTATACCGTGGGGTTGGCTCGACACTTTGGGGAACTAGGGTCCCCAAACTCCTGCTTAATGAGCAACCCTTCTTGGAATTGGAAGTGTTTGTTGTTCGGTCAGCCGAAGAGCGACACCCAAGTGACGAGGTTCGTCGTCTGTCAGAATAGTATGACTTGTTATTCGCGGGTAGTATTCTCGGGTCTTGGCTAGTCCTTGGCTAACCTGGTATCCTTTAAAACTAACAGAAAGCACAATACCAATCATAACTATTCTGAACTCATAAGACACTGTTGAAGTTTATTTAAGTATCCAATTCGATGATATGTCATATTGTCGATGGACTTTATGAATGCGATGACCATACTTCCTACTTCCTAACTTAACCTAACCTAACCTAAAGTATAACAAACACACAGAACACAATTCTCATAAAAAAAATACGCCTAAGTATCAGACGCGTTTCAACGACAAGGTCGTCCTCTTCAGTGATACACCAGCTACACCAACCAAACCACAACCTGAAGAGGTCGTTGAAACGCGTCTGATACTTAGGCGTATTTTTTTTATGAGAATTGTGTTCTGTGTGTTTGTTATACTTTATAGTTTTTCTCATAAGTCAAGCTCAACATTTAATATAACCTAACCTAACCTATACCCGCCCGACTGGTACCTGATCTGTTCACATTTCCAGGAAGTGATTGCTATTGACTGGGGTGGCCAATATGTCGAGCCAACCCCACGACACCTTTTGTTACCTTATAATATCAAAATATGGTGTTTTTACACCCAAAAACATTTACAAAATTTGAGCCTATATTTTAAAGTTTAAAAGTTACTTTATATAAACTAAAAAATATTTTTATTTATAAATAAGCTACTCAAATTAAAAAAATGATTTTTGTTTACACTTGACAATTAGAGTTGAAAGGATTGTTGTGAAAAGTATGAAAGATACGAGTATAGGTGGAGTAGTGGATCAGTGAGGGGGGGGAGAGTGGCTCAGGCATGCGCACAAATTAGTACTTTAGATGTATTATATCTAGCCTTCACGTCGTACAGAAGTCAACCTTAAAACAGTTTAAAACACAATATAGATCCTAGGTCTATAGAAATTTCGTTTTTAATTTCAGCCACTTTATATAAAACTCACTGTCCTCGGGCTATCTCTCACATTGCCAGTTAAACGCATTCAATTCCTCTCTGGATTTTTTTTAAAACGAATATTTTCTTTCTCTCTCATCTCGTTTATTTGTGTAATGGTATCCGAGAAAAGGGTAAAAACGATCTCGTTGAAAAGTTTTCTTTAATTGAACAATCTAACGTGGAATGCTTGAAAGAAACTTGAATTGATGCCAGCTGCTGGGAAGTCATCCGTCTTATGCGAGATCTGAAACCATCTTTTCGTGGGATGTTAATTGGAAAAGCATAACAACTTGTGACTGACAGAAACACAAATAATTTCAAGGTTAGACTGCGTGGATATAATATCCACATCAATTAGATATTGCTGAAAACGTGCAGATTATGGTGTACATTCTGTCATGAAATGACTTTAATTTCGAATTAAATATACAGACTGGTTGAAAATAATTTGGACCCTCCTCTAAAGAATGGGTGTTCATTTTTGTCATTGTTTTTCATTTTCAACAATTTAAAATAAGACTATTTTCATGAGATATGCTACATTTTAAAGGGTTTAGACATGAAGAATCACGTAAAAAAACATGTTTAGACAACCATAACTATTTTCCCTTTTTGTTTAAAGGTGAAAAACCTATTGGTCATCATCGTCTATAAAAAAAATCACGAAATAAAGACCCCCCCTTTTCTTACCCTCAATTAGTGTCAGGTCAATTGGTAAAATATTGTAACGTGAGTGTATTAAAATACTTAAAAAGATAATTACACTTTGTCATCTCAAAGTTATTTTTATTTGATACTCGGATTGTATTTCTGGCAATCTTCTCAGAAAGAGGACTGTTTAAATACGATGTGTTTGTGTGATCCTCATTTTCAAGGTCAGATAAGACGGATAAGGGACGTTTAATACTATTTGATATACGTAAATTCTAATTTCATATTTGTATCCCTTGTATGAACTGGAACAAGTCATTTTAAAACAAAAGTACAGTTACAAAGTCTAAATTAACATTTCTTTTATAATAATACTTTTCATTGTGGAGGAAAAATTACAACTGGCTAGCTCGTCGAAAATCAGGGAAAAGTTAAACTACCGTTAGACAGACACTTGTAATTCAGGGACCTGGTACGCGCAGATTCAGATATTGCTGAACTTGGCACGCAATGACGCGCCTTAAGCAACTAGAGATAAATCATGTAAGAATATCCTGTGATGGACTTCTTTCAAACTATTTTCAATTTAACGGAATTGACGTTTTTAGTCCTTTAAGGAAAGTTTTTAGTTTATGTAAATTTTAACTGTATCTTGAATGTTGAAGTTAGTTAGGCTTAATGATGGATTGTTCAAATTTAACCTAACCTAACCTAACCTAACCTAACCTAACCTAACCTAACCTAACCTAACCTAACCTAAC
>CAUPSG010000703.1:0-67000 GCA_963513935.1 Aphrophora alni
GTTCTAAATGACCTCTCAGTACGTGGTTCTAAATGACCTCTAAGTACGTGGTTCTAAATGACATCTAAGTACGTAGTTCTAAATGACCTCTAAATAGTTGGTTCTAAATGACCTCTAAGTACGTGGTTCTAAATATCTTCTAAGTACGTAGTTCTAAATGACGTCTAATTACGTAGTTCTCAATATCTCTAGATACGTAGTTCCAAATGACCTCTAAGTAAGTGGTTCTAAATGACCTCTAAGTACGTGGTCCTAAATGACCTCTAGGTACGTAGTTCTAAAAGACCTCTAAGTAAGTAGTTCTAAATGACCTTTAAGTATGTGGTTCTAAATGACCTCTAAGTACGAGGTTCTAAATGACCTCAAGGTACGTAGTTCCAAATGACCTCCAAGTAAGTGGTTCTAAATGACGTCTAAGTACGTGGTTCTAAATGACCTATAAGTACGTAGTTCTAAATGACCTCTAAGTACGAAGTCCTAAATGACCTCTAAGAACGTAGTTCTATATTACCTCTAAGTACGTAGTTCTAAATGACCTCTAAGTACGTAGTTCTAATTGTCCTCTAGGTACGTAGTTCTAAATGACCTCAAAGTAAGTAGTTCTAAATGACCTCTAAGTATGTGGTTCTAAATGACCTCTAAGTACGTGCTTCTAAATGACCTCTAAGTAAGTAGTTCTAAATGACCCCTAAGTACGTAGTTCTAAATGACCTCTAGGTACGTACTTCCAAATGACATCTAAGTAAGTGGATCTAAATGACCTCTAAGTACGTGGTTCTAAATGACCTCTAAGTACGTGCTTCTAAATGACCTCTAAGTAAGTAGTTCTTAATGACCTCTAAGTATGTGGTTCTAAATGACCTCTATGTACGTAGTTCTAAATGACCTCTAAAAAGTTGGTTCTAAATGACCTCTAAGTACGTGGTTCTAAATATCTTCTAAGTACGTAGTTCTAAATGACCTCTAAGTACTTGGTTCTAAATGACCTCCAAGTACTTGGTTCTAAATGACCTTTAAGTACGTGGTTCTAAATGACCTCTAAGTACTTGGTTCTAAATGACCTCTAAGTACGTAGTTCTAAATGACCTCTAAGTTGTTGGTTCTAAATGACCTCTAAGTACGTGGTTCTATATGACCTCTAACTACGTGGTTCTAAATGACCTCTAAGTACGTGCTTCTAAATGACCTCTAAGTAAGTAGTTTTAAATGACCCCTAAGTACGTAGTTCTAAATGACCTCTAGGTACGTACTTCCAAATGACTTCTAAGTAAGTGGTTCTAAATGACCTCTAAGTACGTGGTTCTAAATGTCCTCTAAGTACGTGGTTCTAAAAGACCTCATATACGTGGTTCTAAATGACCTCTAAGTACGTGGGTTCTAAATGACCCCTAAGTTCGTAGTTCTAAATGACCTCTAAATACGTAGCTCTAAATGACCTCTAAGTACGTAGTTCTAAATGACGTCTAATTACGTAGTTCTCAATATCTCTAGATACGTAGTTCCAAATGACCTCTAAGTAAGTGGTTCTAAATGACCTCTAAGTACGTGGTCCTAAATGACCTCTAGGTACGTAGTTCTAAATGACCTCTAAGTAAGTAGTTCTAAATGACCTTTAAGTATGTGGTTCTAAATGACCTCTAAGTACGAGGTTCTAAATGACCTCAAGGTACGTAGTTCCAAATGCCCTCCAAGTAAGTGGTTCTAAATGACGTCTAAGTACGTGGTTCTAAATGACCTATAAGTACGTAGTTCTAAATGACCTCTAAGTACGAAGTCCTAAATGACCTCTAAGAACGTAGTTCTATATTACCTCTAAGTACGTAGTTCTAAATGACCTCTAAGTACGTAGTTCTAATTGTCCTCTAGGTACGTAGTTCTAAATGACCTCAAAGTAAGTAGTTCTAAATGACCTCTAAGTATGTGGTTCTAAATGACCTCTAAGTACGTGCTTCTAAATGACCTCTAAGTAAGTAGTTCTAAATGACCCCTAAGTACGTAGTTCTAAATGACCTCTAGGTACGTACTTCCAAATGACATCTAAGTAAGTGGTTCTAAATGACCTCTAGGTACGTGGTCCTAAATGACCTCTAGGTACGTAGTTCTAAATGACCTCTAAGTAAGTAGTTCTAAATGACCTCTAAGTATGTGGTTCTAAATGACCTCTATGTACGTAGTTCTAAATGACCTCTAAAAAGTTGGTTCTATATGACCTCTAAGTACGTGGTTCTAAATATCTTCTAAGTACGTAGTTCTAAATGACCTCTAAGTACTTGGTTCTAAATGACCTCTAAGTACTAGGTTCTAAATGACCTCTAAGTACGTGGTTCTAAATGACCTCTAAGTACTTGGTTTTAAATGACCTCTAAGTACGTAGTTCTAAATGACCTCTAAGTTGTTGGTTCGAAATGACCTCTAAGTACGTGGTTCTAAATGACCTCTAACTACGTGGTTCTAAATGACCTCTAAGTACGTGCTTCTAAATGACCTCTAAGTAAGTAGTTCTAAATGACCCCTAAGTACGTAGTTCTAAATGACCTCTAGGTACGTACTTCCAAATGACTTCTAAGTAAGTGGTTCTAAATGACCTCTAAGTACGTGGTTCTAAATGTCCTCTAAGTACGTGGTTCTAAAAGACCTCATATACGTGGTTCTAAATGACCTCTAAGTACGTGGGTTCTAAATGACCCCTAAGTTCGTAGTTCTAAATGACCTCTAAATACGTAGCTCTAAATGACCTCTAAGTACGTAGTTCTAAATGACCTCTATGTACGTGGTTTATATGACCTCTAAGTACGTAGGTTCTAAATGACATCTGAGTACGTGGTTCTAAATGACCTCTAAGTACGTAGTTCTAAATGACCGCTAAGTTGTTGGTTCGAATTGACCTCTAAGTACGTGGTTCTAAATGACATCTAAGTACGTAGTTCTAATTGACCTCTAAATAGTTGGTTCTAAATGACCTCTAAGTACGTGGTTCTAAATATCTTCTAAGTACGTAGTTCTAAATGACGTCTAAGTACGTAGTTCTCAATACCTCTAGATACGTAGTTCCAAATGACCTCAAAGTAAGTGGTTCTAAATGACCTCTAAGTACGTGGTCCTAAATGACCTCTAGGTACGTAGTTCTAAATGACCTCTAAGTAAGTAGTTCTAAATGACCTTTAAGTATGTGGTTCTAAATGACCTCTAAGTTCTAGGTTCTAAATGACCTCAAGGTACGTAGTTCCAAATGACCTCCAAGTAAGTGGTTCTAAATGACGTCTAAGTACATGGTTCTAAATGACCTATAAGTACGTAGTTCTAAATGACCTCTAAGTACGTAGTTCTAATTGACCTCTAGGTACGTAGTTCTAAATGACCTCAAAGTAAGTAGTTCTAAATGACCTCTAAGTATGTGGTTCGAAATGACCTCTAAGTAAGTGGTTCTAAATGACCTCTAAGTACGTGGTTCTATATGATCTCTTAGTACGTGGTTCTAAATGACCTCTAAGTACGTGGGTTCTTCTAATGACTTCTAAGTACGTGGTTCTAAATGTCCTCTAAGTACGTGGGTTCTAAATGACCTCTAAATACGTAGCTCTAAATGACCTCTAAGTACGTAGTTCTAAATGACCTCTATGTACGAGGTTCTATATGACCTCTAAGTACGTGGGCTCTAAATGACATCTGAGTACGTGGTTCTAAATGACCTCTAAGTACGTAGTTCTAAATGACCTCTAAGTTGTTGGTTCTAAATGACCTCTAAGTACGTGGTTCTAAATGACCTCTCAGTACGTGGTTCTAAATGACCTCTAAGTACGTGGTTCTAAATGACATCTAAGTACGTAGTTCTAAATGACCTCTAAATAGTTGGTTCTAAATGACCTCTAAGTACGTGGTTCTAAATATCTTCTAAGTACGTAGTTCTAAATGACGTCTAATTACGTAGTTCTCAATATCTCTAGATACGTAGTTCCAAATGACCTCTAAGTAAGTGGTTCTAAATGACCTCTAAGTACGTGGTCCTAAATGACCTCTAGGTACGTAGTTCTAAATGACCTCTAAGTAAGTAGTTCTAAATGACCTTTAAGTATGTGGTTCTAAATGACCTCTAAGTACGAGGTTCTAAATGACCTCAAGGTACGTAGTTCCAAATGCCCTCCAAGTAAGTGGTTCTAAATGACGTCTAAGTACGTGGTTCTAAATGACCTATAAGTACGTAGTTCTAAATGACCTCTAAGTACGAAGTCCTAAATGACCTCTAAGAACGTAGTTCTATATTACCTCTAAGTACGTAGTTCTAAATGACCTCTAAGTACGTAGTTCTAATTGTCCTCTAGGTACGTAGTTCTAAATGACCTCAAAGTAAGTAGTTCTAAATGACCTCTAAGTATGTGGTTCTAAATGACCTCTAAGTACGTGCTTCTAAATGACCTCTAAGTAAGTAGTTCTAAATGACCCCTAAGTACGTAGTTCTAAATGACCTCTAGGTACGTACTTCCAAATGACATCTAAGTAAGTGGTTCTAAATGACCTCTAGGTACGTGGTCCTAAATGACCTCTAGGTACGTAGTTCTAAATGACCTCTAAGTAAGTAGTTCTAAATGACCTCTAAGTATGTGGTTCTAAATGACCTCTATGTACGTAGTTCTAAATGACCTCTAAAAAGTTGGTTCTATATGACCTCTAAGTACGTGGTTCTAAATATCTTCTAAGTACGTAGTTCTAAATGACCTCTAAGTACTTGGTTCTAAATGACCTCTAAGTACTAGGTTCTAAATGACCTCTAAGTACGTGGTTCTAAATGACCTCTAAGTACTTGGTTTTAAATGACCTCTAAGTACGTAGTTCTAAATGACCTCTAAGTTGTTGGTTCGAAATGACCTCTAAGTACGTGGTTCTAAATGACCTCTAACTACGTGGTTCTAAATGACCTCTAAGTACGTGCTTCTAAATGACCTCTAAGTAAGTAGTTCTAAATGACCCCTAAGTACGTAGTTCTAAATGACCTCTAGGTACGTACTTCCAAATGACTTCTAAGTAAGTGGTTCTAAATGACCTCTAAGTACGTGGTTCTAAATGTCCTCTAAGTACGTGGTTCTAAAAGACCTCATATACGTGGTTCTAAATGACCTCTAAGTACGTGGGTTCTAAATGACCCCTAAGTTCGTAGTTCTAAATGACCTCTAAATACGTAGCTCTAAATGACCTCTAAGTACGTAGTTCTAAATGACCTCTATGTACGTGGTTTATATGACCTCTAAGTACGTAGGTTCTAAATGACATCTGAGTACGTGGTTCTAAATGACCTCTAAGTACGTAGTTCTAAATGACCGCTAAGTTGTTGGTTCGAATTGACCTCTAAGTACGTGGTTCTAAATGACATCTAAGTACGTAGTTCTAATTGACCTCTAAATAGTTGGTTCTAAATGACCTCTAAGTACGTGGTTCTAAATATCTTCTAAGTACGTAGTTCTAAATGACGTCTAAGTACGTAGTTCTCAATACCTCTAGATACGTAGTTCCAAATGACCTCAAAGTAAGTGGTTCTAAATGACCTCTAAGTACGTGGTCCTAAATGACCTCTAGGTACGTAGTTCTAAATGACCTCTAAGTAAGTAGTTCTAAATGACCTTTAAGTATGTGGTTCTAAATGACCTCTAAGTTCTAGGTTCTAAATGACCTCAAGGTACGTAGTTCCAAATGACCTCCAAGTAAGTGGTTCTAAATGACGTCTAAGTACATGGTTCTAAATGACCTATAAGTACGTAGTTCTAAATGACCTCTAAGTACGTAGTTCTAATTGACCTCTAGGTACGTAGTTCTAAATGACCTCAAAGTAAGTAGTTCTAAATGACCTCTAAGTATGTGGTTCGAAATGACCTCTAAGTAAGTGGTTCTAAATGACCTCTAAGTACGTGGTTCTATATGATCTCTTAGTACGTGGTTCTAAATGACCTCTAAGTACGTGGGTTCTTCTAATGACTTCTAAGTACGTGGTTCTAAATGTCCTCTAAGTACGTGGGTTCTAAATGACCCCTAAGTTCGTAGTTCTAAATGACCTCTAAATACGTAGCTCTAAATGACCACTAAGTACGTAGTTCTAAATGACCTCTATGTACGTGGTTCTATATGACCTCTAAGTACGTGGGCTCTAAATGACATCTGAGTACGTGGTTCTAAATGACCTCTAAGTACGTAGTTCTAAATGACCTCTAAGTTGTTGGTTCTAAATGACCTCTAAGTACGTGGTTCTAAATGACCTCTCAGTACGTGGTTCTAAATGACCTCTAAGTACGTGGTTCTAAATGACATCTAAGTACGTAGTTCTAAATGACCTCTAAATAGTTGGTTCTAAATGACCTCTAAGTACGTGGTTCTAAATATCTTCTAAGTACGTAGTTCTAAATGACGTCTAATTACGTAGTTCTCAATATCTCTAGATACGTAGTTCCAAATGACCTCTAAGTAAGTGGTTCTAAATGACCTCTAAGTACGTGGTCCTAAATGACCTCTAGGTACGTAGTTCTAAATGACCTCTAAGTAAGTAGTTCTAAATGACCTTTAAGTATGTGGTTCTAAATGACCTCTAAGTACGAGGTTCTAAATGACCTCAAGGTACGTAGTTCCAAATGCCCTCCAAGTAAGTGGTTCTAAATGACGTCTAAGTACGTGGTTCTAAATGACCTATAAGTACGTAGTTCTAAATGACCTCTAAGTACGAAGTCCTAAATGACCTCTAAGAACGTAGTTCTATATTACCTCTAAGTACGTAGTTCTAAATGACCTCTAAGTACGTAGTTCTAATTGTCCTCTAGGTACGTAGTTCTAAATGACCTCAAAGTAAGTAGTTCTAAATGACCTCTAAGTATGTGGTTCTAAATGACCTCTAAGTACGTGCTTCTAAATGACCTCTAAGTAAGTAGTTCTAAATGACCCCTAAGTACGTAGTTCTAAATGACCTCTAGGTACGTACTTCCAAATGACATCTAAGTAAGTGGTTCTAAATGACCTCTAGGTACGTGGTCCTAAATGACCTCTAGGTACGTAGTTCTAAATGACCTCTAAGTAAGTAGTTCTAAATGACCTCTAAGTATGTGGTTCTAAATGACCTCTATGTACGTAGTTCTAAATGACCTCTAAAAAGTTGGTTCTATATGACCTCTAAGTACGTGGTTCTAAATATCTTCTAAGTACGTAGTTCTAAATGACCTCTAAGTACTTGGTTCTAAATGACCTCTAAGTACTAGGTTCTAAATGACCTCTAAGTACGTGGTTCTAAATGACCTCTAAGTACTTGGTTTTAAATGACCTCTAAGTACGTAGTTCTAAATGACCTCTAAGTTGTTGGTTCGAAATGACCTCTAAGTACGTGGTTCTAAATGACCTCTAACTACGTGGTTCTAAATGACCTCTAAGTACGTGCTTCTAAATGACCTCTAAGTAAGTAGTTCTAAATGACCCCTAAGTACGTAGTTCTAAATGACCTCTAGGTACGTACTTCCAAATGACTTCTAAGTAAGTGGTTCTAAATGACCTCTAAGTACGTGGTTCTAAATGTCCTCTAAGTACGTGGTTCTAAAAGACCTCATATACGTGGTTCTAAATGACCTCTAAGTACGTGGGTTCTAAATGACCCCTAAGTTCGTAGTTCTAAATGACCTCTAAATACGTAGCTCTAAATGACCTCTAAGTACGTAGTTCTAAATGACCTCTATGTACGTGGTTTATATGACCTCTAAGTACGTAGGTTCTAAATGACATCTGAGTACGTGGTTCTAAATGACCTCTAAGTACGTAGTTCTAAATGACCGCTAAGTTGTTGGTTCGAATTGACCTCTAAGTACGTGGTTCTAAATGACATCTAAGTACGTAGTTCTAATTGACCTCTAAATAGTTGGTTCTAAATGACCTCTAAGTACGTGGTTCTAAATATCTTCTAAGTACGTAGTTCTAAATGACGTCTAAGTACGTAGTTCTCAATACCTCTAGATACGTAGTTCCAAATGACCTCAAAGTAAGTGGTTCTAAATGACCTCTAAGTACGTGGTCCTAAATGACCTCTAGGTACGTAGTTCTAAATGACCTCTAAGTAAGTAGTTCTAAATGACCTTTAAGTATGTGGTTCTAAATGACCTCTAAGTTCTAGGTTCTAAATGACCTCAAGGTACGTAGTTCCAAATGACCTCCAAGTAAGTGGTTCTAAATGACGTCTAAGTACATGGTTCTAAATGACCTATAAGTACGTAGTTCTAAATGACCTCTAAGTACGTAGTTCTAATTGACCTCTAGGTACGTAGTTCTAAATGACCTCAAAGTAAGTAGTTCTAAATGACCTCTAAGTATGTGGTTCGAAATGACCTCTAAGTAAGTGGTTCTAAATGACCTCTAAGTACGTGGTTCTATATGATCTCTTAGTACGTGGTTCTAAATGACCTCTAAGTACGTGGGTTCTTCTAATGACTTCTAAGTACGTGGTTCTAAATGTCCTCTAAGTACGTGGGTTCTAAATGACCCCTAAGTTCGTAGTTCTAAATGACCTCTAAATACGTAGCTCTAAATGACCACTAAGTACGTAGTTCTAAATGACCTCTATGTACGTGGTTCTATATGACCTCTAAGTACGTGGGCTCTAAATGACATCTGAGTACGTGGTTCTAAATGACCTCTAAGTACGTAGTTCTAAATGACCTCTAAGTTGTTGGTTCTAAATGACCTCTAAGTACGTGGTTCTAAATGACCTCTCAGTACGTGGTTCTAAATGACCTCTAAGTACGTGGTTCTAAATGACATCTAAGTACGTAGTTCTAAATGACCTCTAAATAGTTGGTTCTAAATGACCTCTAAGTACGTGGTTCTAAATATCTTCTAAGTACGTAGTTCTAAATGACGTCTAATTACGTAGTTCTCAATATCTCTAGATACGTAGTTCCAAATGACCTCTAAGTAAGTGGTTCTAAATGACCTCTAAGTACGTGGTCCTAAATGACCTCTAGGTACGTAGTTCTAAAAGACCTCTAAGTAAGTGATTCTAAATGACCTTTAAGTATGTGGTTCTAAATGACCTCTAAGTACGAGGTTCTAAATGACCTCAAGGTACGTAGTTCCAAATGACCTCCAAGTAAGTGGTTCTAAATGACGTCTAAGTACGTGGTTCTAAATGACCTATAAGTACGTAGTTCTAAATGACCTCTAAGTACGAAGTCCTAAATGACCTCTAAGAACGTAGTTCTATATTACCTCTAAGTACGTAGTTCTAAATGACCTCTAAGTACGTAGTTCTAATTGTCCTCTAGGTACGTAGTTCTAAATGACCTCAAAGTAAGTAGTTCTAAATGACCTCTAAGTATGTGGTTCTAAATGACCTCTAAGTACGTGCTTCTAAATGACCTCTAAGTAAGTAGTTCTAAATGACCCCTAAGTACGTAGTTCTAAATGACCTCTAGGTACGTACTTCCAAATGACATCTAAGTAAGTGGTTCTAAATGACCTCTAGGTACGTGGTCCTAAATGACCTCTAGGTACGTAGTTCTAAATGACCTCTAAGTAAGTAGTTCTTAATGACCTCTAAGTATGTGGTTCTAAATGACCTCTATGTACGTAGTTCTAAATGACCTCTAAAAAGTTGGTTCTATATGACCTCTAAGTACGTAGTTCTAAATATCTTCTAAGTACGTAGTTCTAAATGACCTCTAAGTACTTGGTTCTAAATGACCTCTAAGTACTAGGTTCTAAATGACCTCTAAGTACGTGGTTCTAAATGACCTCTAAGTACTTGGTTCTAAATGACCTCTAAGTACGTAGTTCTAAATGACCTCTAAGTTGTTGGTTCTAAATGACCTCTAAGTACGTGGTTCTAAATGACCTCTAACTACGTGGTTCTAAATGACCTCTAAGTACGTGCTTCTAAATGACCTCTAAGTAAGTAGTTCTAAATGACCCCTAAGTACGTAGTTCTAAATGACCTCTAGGTACGTACTTCCAAATGACTTCTAAGTAAGTGGTACTAAATGACCTCTAAGTACGTGGTTCTAAATGTCCTCTAAGTACGTGGTTCTAAAAGACCTCATATACGTGGTTCTAAATGACCTCTAAGTACGTGGGTTCTAAATGACCCCTAAGTTCGTAGTTCTAAATGACCTCTAAATACGTAGCTCTAAATGACCTCTAAGTACGTAGTTCTAAATGACCTCTATGTACGTGGTTCTATATGACCTCTAAGTACGTAGGTTCTAAATGACATCTGAGTACGTGGTTCTAAATGACCTCTAAGTACGTAGTTCTAAATGACCGCTAAGTTGTTGGTTCGAATTGACCTCTAAGTACGTGGTTCTAAATGACATCTAAGTACGTAGTTCTAATTGACCTCTAAATAGTTGGTTCTAAATGACCTCTAAGTACGTGGTTCTAAATATCTTCTAAGTACGTAGTTCTAAATGACGTCTAAGTACGTAGTTCTCAATACCTCTAGAAACGTAGTTCCAAATGACCTCAAAGTAAGTGGTTCTAAATGACCTCTAAGTACGTGGTCCTAAATGACCTCTAGGTACGTAGTTCTAAATGACCTCTAAGTAAGTAGTTCTAAATGACCTTTAAGTATGTGGTTCTAAATGACCTCTAAGTACGAGGTTCTAAATGACCTCAAGGTACGTAGTTCCAAATGACCTCCAAGTAAGTGGTTCTAAATGACGTCTAAGTACGTGGTTCTAAATGACCTATAAGTACGTAGTTCTAAATGACCTCTAAGTACGTAGTTCTAATTGACCTCTAGGTACGTAGTTCTAAATGACCTCAAAGTAAGTAGTTCTAAATGACCTCTAAGTATGTGGTTCTAAATGACCTCTAAGTAAGTGGTTCTAAATGACCTTATATACGTAGTGCTAAATAACCTCTAAGTACGTGGTTCTAAATGACCTCTAAGTACGTGGTTCTAAATGACCTCTAAGTACGTGGTTCTAAAAGACCTCTAAGTACGTGCTTCTAAATGACCTCTAAGTAAGTAGTTCTAAATGATGACCCCTAAGTACGTAGTTCTAAATGACCTCTAGGTACGTACTTCCAAATGACATCTAAGTAAGTGGTTCTAAATGACCTCTAAGTACGAGGTTCTATATGACCTCTAAGTACGTTGGTACTAAATGACCTCTAAGTACGTGGGTTCTAAATGACCCCTAAGTTCGTAGTTCTAAATGACCTCTAAGTACGTGGTTCAAATGACCTCTAAGTAAGTAGTTCTAAATGACTCCTAAGTACGTAGTTCTAAATGACCTCTAAGTACGTGGTTCTATATGACCTATTAGTACGTGGTTCTAAATGACCTCTAAGTACGTGGGTTCTAAATTACCTCTAAGTACGTGGGTTCTAAATGACCTCTAAGAAGTTGGTTCTAAATAACCTCTAAGAACGTGGTTTCTAAATGACCTCTAAGTACGTGGGTTCTAAATGACCTCTAAGTACGTAGTTCTAAACGACCTCTAAGTACGTAGTTCTAAATACCTCTAGATACGTAGTTTCAAATGACCTCTAAGTAAGTGGTTCTAAATGACCTCTAAGTACGTGGTCCTAAATGACCTCTAGGTACGTAGTTCTAAATGACCTCTAAGTAATTAGTTCTAAATGACCTCTAAGTATGTGGTTCTAAATGACCTCTAAGAACGTAGTTCTATATTACCTCTAAGTACGTAGTTCTAAATGACCTCTAAGTACGTAGTTCTAATTGACCTCTAGGTACGTAGTTCTAAATGACCTCAAAGTAAGTAGTTCTAAATGACCTCTAAGTATGTGGTTCTAAATGACCTCTAAGTAAGTGGTTCTAAATGACCTCTAAGTACGTGGGTTCTTCTAATTATGACTTCTAAGTACGTGGTTCAAAATGTCCTCTAAGTACGTGGTTCTAAATGACCTTATATACGTAGTGCTAAATAACCTCTAAGTACGTGGTTCTAAATGACCTCTTAGTACGTGGTTATAAATGACCTCTAAGTACGTGCTTCTAAATGACCTCTAAGTAAGTAGTTCTAAATGACCCCTAAGTACGTAGTTCTAAATGACCTCTAGGTACGTACTTCCAAATGACATCTAAGTAAGTGGTTTTAAATGAACTCTAAGTACGTGGTCCTAAATGACCTCTAGGTACGTAGTTCTAAATGACCTCTAAGTAAGTAGTTCTTAATGACCTCTAAGTATGTGGTTCTAAATGACCTCTATGTACGTAGTTCTAAATGACCTCTAAAAAGTTGGTTCTAAATGACCTCTAAGTATGTGGTTCTAAATATCTTCTAAGTACGTAGTTCTAAATGACCTCTAAGTTGTTGGTTCTAAATGACCTCTAAGTACGTGGTTCTAAATGACCTCTAACTACGTGGTTCTAAATGACCTCTAAGTACGTGCTTCTAAATGACCTCTAAGTAAGTAGTTCTAAATGACCCCTAAGTACGTAGTTCTAAATGACCTCTAGGTACGTACTTCCAAATGACTTCTAAGTAAGTGGTTCTAAATGACCTCTAAGTACGTGGTTCTAAATGTCCTCTAAGTACGTGGTTCTAAAAGACCTCATATACGTGGTTCTAAATGGCCTCTAATTACGTGGGTTCTAAATGACCCCTAAGTTCGTAGTTCTAAATGACCTCTAAATACGTAGCTCTAAATGACCTCTAAGTACGTAGTTCTAAATGACCTCTATGTACGTGGTTCTATATGACCTCTAAGTACGTGGGTTCTAAATGACATCTGAGTACGTGGTTCTAAATGACCTCTAAGTACGTAGTTCTAAATGACCGCTAAGTTGTTGGTTCGAATTGACCTCTAAGTACGTGGTTCTAAATGACATCTAAGTACGTAGTTCTAATTGACCTCTAAATAGTTGGTTCTAAATGACCTCTAAGTACGTGGTTCTAAATATCTTCTAAGTACGTAGTTCTAAATGACGTCTAAGTACGTAGTTCTCAATACCTCTAGATACGTAGTTCCAAATGACCTCAAAGTAAGTGGTTCTAAATGACCTCTAAGTACGTGGTCCTAAATGACCTCTAGGTACGTAGTTCTAAATGACCTCTAAGTAAGTAGTTCTAAATGACCTTTAAGTATGTGGTTCTAAATGACCTCTAAGTTCTAGGTTCTAAATGACCTCAAGGTACGTAGTTCCAAATGACCTCCAAGTAAGTGGTTCTAAACGACGTCTAAGTACGTGGTTCTAAATGACCTATAAGTACGTAGTTCTAAATGACCTCTAAGTACGTAGTTCTAATTGACCTCTAGGTACGTAGTTCTAAATGACCTCAAAGTAAGTAGTTCTAAATGACCTCTAAGTATGTGGTTCTAAATGACCTCTAAGTAAGTGGTTCTAAATGACCTTATATACGTAGTGCTAAATAACCTCTAAGTACGTGGTTCTAAATGACCTCTAAGTACGTGGTTCTAAATGACCTCTAAGTACGTGGTTCTAAAAGACCTCTAAGTACGTGCTTCTAAATGACCTCTAAGTAAGTAGTTCTAAATGATGACCCCTAAGTACGTAGTTCTAAATGACCTCTAGGTACGTACTTCCAAATGACATCTAAGTAAGTGGTTCTAAATGACCTCTAAGTACGAGGTTCTATATGACCTCTAAGTACGTTGGTACTAAATGACCTCTAAGTACGTGGGTTCTAAATGACCCCTAAGTTCGTAGTTCTAAATGACCTCTAAGTACGTGGTTCAAATGACCTCTAAGTAAGTAGTTCTAAATGACTCCTAAGTACGTAGTTCTAAATTACCTCTAAGTACGTGGGTTCTAAATGACCTCTAAGAAGTTGGTTCTAAATAACCTCTAAGAACGTGGTTTCTAAATGACCTCTAAGTACGTGGGTTCTAAATGACCTCTAAGTACGTAGTTCTAAACGACCTCTAAGTACGTAGTTCTAAATACCTCTAGATACGTAGTTTCAAATGACCTCTAAGTAAGTGGTTCTAAATGACCTCTAAGTACGTGGTCCTAAATGACCTCTAGGTACGTAGTTCTAAATGACCTCTAAGTAATTAGTTCTAAATGACCTCTAAGTATGTGGTTCTAAATGACCTCTAAGAACGTAGTTCTATATTACCTCTAAGTACGTAGTTCTAAATGACCTCTAAGTACGTAGTTCTAATTGACCTCTAGGTACGTAGTTCTAAATGACCTCAAAGTAAGTAGTTCTAAATGACCTCTAAGTATGTGGTTCTAAATGACCTCTAAGTAAGTGGTTCTAAATGACCTCTAAGTACGTGGGTTCTTCTAATTATGACTTCTAAGTACGTGGTTCAAAATGTCCTCTAAGTACGAGGTTCTAAATGACCTTATATACGTAGTGCTAAATAACCTCTAAGTACGTGGTTCTAAATGACCTCTTAGTACGTGGTTATAAATGAAATCTAAGTACGTGCTTCTAAATGACCTCTAAGTAAGTAGTTCTAAATGACCCCTAAGTACGTAGTTCTAAATGACCTCTAGGTACGTACTTCCAAATGACATCTAAGTAAGTGGTTTTAAATGACCTCTAAGTACGTGGTCCTAAATGACCTCTAGGTACGTAGTTCTAAATGACCTCTAAGTAAGTAGTTCTTAATGACCTCTAAGTATGTGGTTCTAAATGACCTCTATGTACGTAGTTCTAAATGACCTCTAAAAAGTTGGTTCTAAATGACCTCTAAGTATGTGGCTCTAAATATCTTCTAAGTACGTAGTTCTAAATGACCTCTAAGTTGTTGGTTCTAAATGATCTCTAAGTACGTGGTTCTAAATGACCTCTAACTACGTGGTTCTAAATGACCTCTAAGTACGTGCTTCTAAATGACCTCTAAGTAAGTAGTTCTAAATGACCCCTAAGTACGTAGTTCTAAATGACCTCTAGGTACGTACTTCCAAATGACTTCTAAGTAAGTGGTTCTAAATGACCTCTAAGTACGTGGTTCTAAATGTCCTCTAAGTACGTGGTTCTAAAAGACCTCATATACGTGGTTCTAAATGGCCTCTAATTACGTGGGTTCTAAATGACCCCTAAGTTCGTAGTTCTAAATGACCTCTAAATACGTAGCTCTAAATGACCTCTAAGTACGTAGTTCTAAATGACCTCTATGTACGTGGTTCTATATGACCTCTAAGTACGTGGGTTCTAAATGACATCTGAGTACGTGGTTCTAAATGACCTCTAAGTACGTAGTTCTAAATGACCGCTAAGTTGTTGGTTCGAATTGACCTCTAAGTACGTGGTTCTAAATGACATCTAAGTACGTAGTTCTAATTGACCTCTAAATAGTTGGTTCTAAATGACCTCTAAGTACGTGGTTCTAAATATCTTCTAAGTACGTAGTTCTAAATGACGTCTAAGTACGTAGTTCTCAATACCTCTAGATACGTAGTTCCAAATGACCTCAAAGTAAGTGGTTCTAAATGACCTCTAAGTACGTGGTCCTAAATGACCTCTAGGTACGTAGTTCTAAATGACCTCTAAGTAAGTAGTTCTAAATGACCTTTAAGTATGTGGTTCTAAATGACCTCTAAGTTCTAGGTTCTAAATGACCTCAAGGTACGTAGTTCCAAATGACCTCCAAGTAAGTGGTTCTAAACGACGTCTAAGTACGTGGTTCTAAATGACCTATAAGTACGTAGTTCTAAATGACCTCTAAGTACGTAGTTCTAATTGACCTCTAGGTACGTAGTTCTAAATGACCTCAAAGTAAGTAGTTCTAAATGACCTCTAAGTATGTGGTTCGAAATGACCTCTAAGTAAGTGGTTCTAAATGACCTCTAAGTACGTGGTTCTATATGATCTCTTAGTACGTTTTTCTAAATGACCTCTAAGTACGTGGGTTCTTCTAAATGACTTCTAAGTACGTGGTTCAAAATGTCCTCTAAGTACGTGGTTCTAAATGACCTTATATACGTAGTGCTAAATAACCTCTAAGTACGTGGTTCTAAATGACCTCTAAGTACGTGGTTCTAAATGACCTCTAAGTACGTGCTTCTAAATGACCTCTAAGTAAGTAGTTCTAAATGATGACCCCTAAGTACGTAGTTCTAAATGACCTCTAGGTACGTACTTCCAAATGACATCTAAGTAAGTGGTTCTAAATGACCTCTAAGTACGAGGTTCTATATGACCTCTAAGTACGTGGGTACTAAATGACCTCTAAGTACGTGGGTTCTAAATGACCCCTAAGTTCGTAGTTCTAAATGACCTCTAAGTACGTGGTTCAAATGACCTCTAAGTAAGTAGTTCTAAATGACTCCTAAGTACGTAGTTCTAAATGACCTCTAAGTACGTGGTTCTATATGACCTCTTAGTACGTGGTTCTAAATGACCTCTAAGTACGTGGGTTCTTCTAATGACTTCTAAGTACGTGGTTCTAAATGTCCTCTAAGTACGTAGTTCTAAATGACGTCTAAGTACGTAGTTCTAAATACCTCTAGATACGTAGTTCCAAATGACCTCTAAGTAAGTGGTTCTAAATGACCTCTAAGTACGTGGTCCTAAATGACCTCTAGGTACGTAGTTCTAAATGACCTCTAAGTAAGTAGTTCTAAATGACCTCTAAGTATGTGGTTCTAAATGACCTCTAAGTACGTAGTTCTAAATGACCTCTAAGTACGAAGTCCTAAATGACCTCTAAGAACGTAGTTCTATATTACCTCTAAGTACGTAGTTCTAAATGACCTCTAAGTACGTAGTTCTAATTGACCTCTAGGTACGTAGTTCTAAATGACCTCAAAGTAAGTAGTTCTAAATGACCTCTAAGTATGAGGTTCTAAATGACCTCTAAGTAAGTGGTTCTAAATGACCTCTAAGTACGTGTTTCTATATGATCTCTTAGTACGTGGTTCTAAATGACCTCTAAGTACGTGGGTTCTTCTAAATGACTTCTAAGTACGTGATTCAAAATGTCCTCTAAGTACGTGGTTCTAAATGACGTTATATACGTAGTGCTAAATAACCTCTAAGTACGTGGTTCTAAATGACCTCTTAGTACGTGGTTATAAATGACCTCTAAGTACGTGCTTCTAAATGACCTCTAAGTAAGTAGTTCTAAATGACCCCTAAGTACGTAGTTCTAAATGACCTCTAGGTACGTACTTCCAAATGACATCTAAGTAAGTGGTTTTAAATGACCTCTAAGTACGTGGTCCTAAATGACCTCTAGGTACGTAGTTCTAAATGACCTCTAAGTAAGTAGTTCTTAATGACCTCTAAGTATGTGGTTCTAAATGACCTCTATGTACGTAGTTCTAAATGACCTCTAAAAAGTTGGTTCTAAATGACCTCTAAGTACGTGGTTCTAAATATCTTGTAAGTACGTAGTTCTAAATGACCTCTAAGTACTTGGTTCTAAATGACCTCTAAGTACTTGGTTCTAAATGACCTCTAAGTACGTGGTTCTAAATGACCTCTAAGTACTTGGTTCTAAATGACCTCTAAGTACGTAGTTCTAAATGACCTCTAAGTTGTTGGTTCTAAATGACCTCTAAGTACGTGGTTCTAAATGACCTCTAACTACGTGGTTCTAAATGACCTCTAAGTACGTGCTTCTAAATGACCTCTAAAGTAAGTAGTTCTAAATGACCCCTAAGTACGTAGTTCTAAATGACCTCTAGGTACGTACTTCCAAATGACTTCTAAGTAAGTGGTTCTAAATGACCTCTAAGTACGTGGTTCTAAATGTCCTCTAAGTACGTGGTTCTAAAAGACCTCATATACGTGGTTCTAAATGACCTCTAAGTACGTGGGTTCTAAATGACCCCTAAGTTCGTAGTTCTAAATGACCTTAAAATACGTAGCTCTAAATGACCTCTAAGTACGTAGTTCTAAATGACCTCTATGTACGTGGTTCTATATTACCTCTAAGTACGAGGGCTCTAAATGACATCTGAGTACGTGGTTCTAAATGACCTCTAAGTACGTAGTTCTAAATGACCTCTAAGTTGTTGGTTCTAAATGACCTCTAAGTACGTGGTTCTAAATGACCTCTCAGTACGTGGTTCTAAATGACCTCTAAGTACGTGGTTCTAAATGACATCTAAGTACGTAGTTCTAAATAACCTCTAAATAGTTGGTTCTAAATGACCTCTAAGTACGTGGTTCTAAATATCTTCTAAGTACGTAGTTCTAAATGACTTCTAAGTACGTAGTTCTCAATACCTCCAGATACGTAGTTCCAAATGACCTCTAAGTAAGTGGTTCTAAATGACCTCTAAGTACGTGGTCCTAAATGACCTCTAGGTACGTAGTTCTAAATGACCTCTATGTAAGTAGTTCTAAATGACCTTTAAGTATGTGGTTCTAAATGACCTCTAAGTACGAGGTTCTTAATGACCTCAAGGTACGTAGTTCCAAATGACCTCCAAGTAAGTGGTTCTAAATGACGTCTAAGTACGTGGTTCTAAATGACCTATAAGTACGTAGTTCTAAATGACCTCTAAGTACGAAGTCCTAAATGACCTCTAAGAACGTAGTTCTATATTACCTCTAAGTACGTAGTTCTAAATGACCTCTAAGTACGTAGTTCTAATTGTCCTCTAGGTACGTAGTTCTAAATGACCTCAAAGTAAGTAGTTCTAAATGACCTCTAAGTATGTGGTTCTAAATGACCTCTAAGTAAGTGGTTCTAAATGACCTCTAAGTACGTGGTTCTATATGATCTCTTAGTACGTGGTTCTAAATGACCTCTAAGTACGTGGGTTCTTCTAAATGACTTCTAAGTACGTGGTTCAAAATGTCCTCTAAGTACGTGGTTCTAAAAGACCTTATATACGTAGTGCTAAATAACCTCTAAGTACGTGGTTCTAAATGACCTCTAAGTACGTGGTTCTAAATGACCTCTAAGTACGTGCTTCTAAATGACCTCTAAGTAAGTAGTTCTTAATGACCTCTAAGTATGTGGTTCTAAATGACCTCTATGTACGTAGTTCTAAATGACCTCTAAAAAGTTGGTTCTAAATGACCTCTAAGTACGTGGTTCTAAATATCTTCTAAGTACGTAGTTCTAAATGACCTCTAAGTACTTGGTTCTAAATGACCTCTAAGTACTTGGTTCTAAATGACCTTTAAGTACGTGGTTCTAAATGACCTCTAAGTACTTGGTTCTAAATGACCTCTAAGTACGTAGTTCTAAATGACCTCTAAGTTGTTGGTTCTAAATGACCTCTAAGTACGTGGTTCTATATGACCTCTAACTACGTGGTTCTAAATGACCTCTAAGTACGTGCTTCTAAATGACCTCTAAGTAAGTAGTTCTAAATGACCCCTAAGTACGTAGTTCTAAATGACCTCTAGGTACGTACTTCCAAATGACTTCTAAGTAAGTGGTTCTAAATGACCTCTAAGTACGTGGTTCTAAATGTCCTCTAAGTACGTGGTTCTAAAAGACCTCATATACGTGGTTCTAAATGACCTCTAAGTACGTGGGTTCTAAATGACCCCTAAGTTCGTAGTTCTAAATGACCTCTAAATACGTAGCTCTAAAAGACCTCTAATTACGTAGTTCTAAATGACCTCTATGTACGTGGTTCTATATGACCTCTAAGTACGTGGGCTCTAAATGACATCTGAGTACGTGGTTCTAAATGACCTCTAAGTACGTAGTTCTAAATGACCTCTAAGTTGTTGGTTCTAAATGACCTCTAAGTACGTGGTTCTAAATGACCTCTCAGTACGTGGTTCTAAATGACCTCTAAATAGTTGGTTCTAAATGACCTCTAAGTACGTGGTTCTAAGTATCTTCTAAGTACGTAGTTCTAAATGACGTCTAATTACGTAGTTCTCAATATCTCTAGATACGTAGTTCCAAATGACCTCTAAGTAAGTGGTTCTAAATGACCTCTAAGTACGTGGTCCTAAATGACCTCTAGGTACGTAGTTCTAAATGACCTCTAAGTAAGTAGTTCTAAATGACCTTTAAGTATGTGGTTCTAAATGACCTCTAAGTACGAGGTTCTAAATGACCTCAAGGTACGTAGTTCCAAATGACCTCCATGTAAGTGGTTCTAAATGACGTCTAAGTACGTGGTTCTAAATGACCTATAAGTACGTAGTTCTAAATGACATCTAAGTACGAAGTCCTAAATGACCTCTAAGAACGTAGTTCTATATTACCTCTAAGTACGTAGTTCTAAATGACCTCTAAGTACGTAGTTCTAATTGTCCTCTAGGTACGTAGTTCTAAATGACCTCAAAGTAAGTAGTTCTAAATGACCTCTAAGTATGTGGTTCTAAATGACCTCTAAGTACGTGCTTCTAAATGACCTCTAAGTAAGTAGTTCTAAATGACCCCTAAGTACGTAGTTCTAAATGACCTCTAGGTACGTACTTCCAAATGACATCTAAGTAAGTGGTTCTAAATGACCTCTAGGTACGTGGTCCTAAATGACCTCTAGGTACGTAGTTCTAAATGACCTCTAAGTAAGTAGTTCTTAATGACCTCTAAGTATGTGGTTCTAAATGACCTCTATGTACGTAGTTCTAAATGACCTCTAAAAAGTTGGTTCTATATGACCTCTAAGTACGTGGTTCTAAATATCTTCTAAGTACGTAGTTCTAAATGACCTCTAAGTACTTGGTTCTAAATGACCTCTAAGTACTAGGTTCTAAATGACCTCTAAGTACGTGGTTCTAAATGACCTCTAAGTACTTGGTTCTAAATGACCTCTAAGTACGTAGTTCTAAATGACCTCTAAGTTGTTGGTTCGAAATGACCTCTAAGTACGTGGTTCTAAATGACCTCTAACTACGTGGTTCTAAATGACCTCTAAGTACGTGCTTCTAAATGACCTCTAAGTAAGTAGTTCTAAATGACCCCTAAGTACGTAGTTCTAAATGACCTCTAGGTACGTACTTCCAAATGACTTCTAAGTAAGTGGTTCTAAATGACCTCTAAGTACGTGGTTCTAAATGTCCTCTAAGTACGTGGTTCTAAAAGACCTCATATACGTGGTTCTAAATGACCTCTAAGTACGTGGGTTCTAAATGACCCCTAAGTTCGTAGTTCTAAATGACCTCTAAATACGTAGCTCTAAATGACCTCTAAGTACGTAGTTCTAAATGACCTCTATGTACGTGGTTCTATATGACCTCTAAGTACGTAGGTTCTAAATGACATCTGAGTACGTGGTTCTAAATGACCTCTAAGTACGTAGTTCTAAATGACCGCTAAGTTGTTGGTTCGAATTGACCTCTAAGTACGTGGTTCTAAATGACATCTAAGTACGTAGTTCTAATTGACCTCTAAATAGTTGGTTCTAAATGACCTCTAAGTACGTGGTTCTAAATATCTTCTAGGTACGTAGTTCTAAATGACGTCTAAGTACGTAGTTCTCAATACCTCTAGAAACGTAGTTCCAAATGACCTCAAAGTAAGTGGTTCTGAATGACCTCTAAGTACGTGGTCCTAAATGACCTCTAGGTATGTAGTTCTAAATGACCTCTAAGTAAGTAGTTCTAAATGACCTTTAAGTATGTGGTTCTAAATGACCTCTAAGTACGAGGTTCTAAATGACCTCAAGATACGTAGTTCCAAATGACCTCCAAGTAAGTGGTTCTAAATGACGTCTAAGTACGTGGTTCTAAATGACCTATAAGTACGTAGTTCTAAATGACCTCTAAGTACGTAGTTCTAATTGACCTCTAGGTACGTAGTTCTAAATGACCTCAAAGTAAGTAGTTCTAAATGACCACTAAGTATGTGGTTCTAAATGACCTCTAAGTAAGTGGTTCTAAATGACCTCTAAGTACGTGGTTCTATATGATCTCTTAGTACGTGGTTCTAAATGACCTCTAAGTACGTGGGTTCTTCTAAATGACTTCTAAGTACGTGGTTCAAAATGTCGTCTAAGTACGTGGTTCTAAATGACCTTATATACGTAGTGCTAAATAACCTCTAAGTACGTGGTTCTAAAGGACCTCTAAGTACGTGGTTCTAAATGACCTCTAAGTACGTGCTTCTAAATGACCTCTAAGTAAGTAGTTCTAAATGATGACCCCTAAGTACGTAGTTCTAAATGACCTCTAGGTACGTACTTCCAAATGACATCTAAGTAAGTGGTTCTAAATGACCTCTAAGTACGAGGTTCTATATGACCTCTAAGTACGTTGGTACTAAATGACCTCTAAGTACGTGGGTTCTAAATGACCCCTAAGTTCGTAGTTCTAAATGACCTCTAAGTACGTGGTTCAAATGACCTCTAAGTAAGTAGTTCTAAATGACTCCTAAGTACGTAGTTCTAAATTACCTCTAAGTACGTGGTTCTATATGACCTCTTAGTACGTGGTTCTAAATGACCTCTAAGTACGTGGGTTCTAAATTACCTCTAAGTACGTGGGTTCTAAATGACCTCTAAGAAGTTGTTTCTAAATAACCTCTAAGAACGTGGTTTCTAAATGACCTCTAAGTACGTGGGTTCTAAATGACCTCTAAGTACGTAGTTCTAAACGACCTCTAAGTACGTAGTTCTAAATGACGTCTAAGTACGTAGTTCTAAATACCTCTAGATACGTAGTTCCAAATGACCTCTTAGTAAGTGGTTCTAAATGACCTCTAAGTACGTGGTCCTAAATGACCTCTAGGTACGTAGTTCTAAATGACCTCTAAGTAATTAGTTCTAAATGACCTCTAAGTATGTGGTTCTAAATGACCTCTAAGTACGTAGTTCTAAATGACCTCTAAGTACGAAGTCCTAAATGACCTCTAAGAACGTAGTTCTATATTACCTCTAAGTACGTAGTTCTAAATGACCTATAAGTACGTAGTTCTAATTGACCTCTAGGTACGTAGTTCTAAATGACCTCTAAGTAAGTAGTTCTTAATGACCTCTAAGTAAGTAGTTCTAAATGACCTCTAAGTATGTGGTTCTAAATGACCTCTAAGTAAGTGGTTCTAAATTACCTCTAAGTACGTGTTTCTATATGATCTCTTAGTACGTGGTTCTAAATGACCTCTAAGTACGTGGGTTCTTCTCAATGACTTCTAAGTACGTGGTTCAAAATGTCCTCTAAGTACGTGGTTCTAAATGACCTCTTAGTACGTGGTTATAAATGACCTCTAAGTACGTGCTTCTAAATGACCTCTAAGTAAGTAGTTCTAAATGACCCCTAAGTACGTAGTTCTAAATGACCTCTAGGTACGTACTTCCAAATGACATCTAAGTAAGTGGTTCTAAATGACCTCTAAGTACGTGGTCCTAAATGACCTCTAGGTACGTAGTTCTAAATGACCTCTAAGTAAGTAGTTCTTAATGACCTCTAAGTATGTGGTTCTAAATGACCTCTAAAAAGTTGGTTCTAAATGACCTTTAAGTACGTGGTTCTAAATATCTTCTAAGTACGTAGTTCTAAATGACCTCTAAGTACGTGGTTCTAAATGACCTCCAAGTACTTGGTTCTAAATGACCTCTAAGTACGTAGTTCTAAATGACCTCTAAGTTGTTGGTTCTAAATGACCTCTAAGTACGTGGTTCTAAATGACCTCTAACTACGTGGTTCTAAATGACCTCTAAGTACGTGCTTCTAAATGACCTCTAAGTAAGTAGTTCTAAATGACCCCTAAGTACGTAGTTCTAAATTACCTCTAGGTACGTACTTCGAAATGACTTCTAAGTAAGTGGTTCTAAATGACCTCTAAGTACGTGGTTCTAAATGTCCTCTAAGTACGTGGTTCTAAAAGACCTCATATACGTGGTTCTAAATGGCCTCTAATTACGTGGGTTCTAAATGACCCCTAAGTTCGTAGTTCTAATGACCTCTAATAACGTAGCTCTAAATGACCTCTAAGTACGTAGTTCTAAAATACCTCTATGTACGTGGTTCTATATGACCTCTAAGTACGTGGGTTCTAAATGACCTCTGAGTACGTGGTTCTAAATGACCTCTAAGTACGTAGTTCTAAATGACCGCTAAGTTGTTGGTTCGAATTGACCTCTAAGTACGTGGTTCTAAATGACATCTAAGTACGTAGTTCTAATTGACCTCTAAATAGTTGGTTCTAAATGACCTCTAAGTACGTGGTTCTAAATGACCTCTAGGTACGTAGTTCTAAATGACCTCTAAGTAAGTAGTTCTAAATGACCTTTAAGTATGTGGTTCTAAATGACCTCTAAGTTCTAAGTTCTAAATGACCTCAAGGTACGTAGTTCCAAATGACCTCAAAGTAAGTGGTTCTAAATGACCTCTAAGTACGTGGTCCTAAATGACCTCTAGGTACGTAGTTCTAAATGACCTCTAAGTAAGTAGTTCTAAATGACCTTTAAGTATGTGGTTCTAAATGACCTCTAAGTTCTAAGTTCTAAATGACCTCAAGGTACGTAGTTCCAAATGACCTCCAAGTAAGTGGTTCTAAATGACGTCTAAGTACGTGGTTCTAAATGACCTATAAGTACGTAGTTCTAAATGACCTCTAAGTACGTAGTTCTAATTGACCTCTAGGTACGTAGTTCTAAATGACCTCAAAGTAAGTAGTTCTAAATGACCTCTAAGTATGTGGTTCGAAATGACCTCTAAGTAAGTGGTTCTAAATGACCTCTAAGTACGTGGTTCTATATGATCTCTTAGTACGTGGTTCTAAATGACCTCTAAGTACGTGGGTTCTTCTAAATGACTTCTAAGTACGTGTTTCAAAATGTCCTCTAAGTACGTGGTTCTAAATGACCTTATATACGTAGTGCTAAATAACCTCTAAGTATGTGGTTCTAAATGACCTCTAAGTACGTGGTTCTAAATGACCTCTAAGTACGTGCTTCTAAATGACCTCTAAGTAAGTAGTTCTAAATGATGACCCCTAAGTACGTAGTTCTAAATGACCTCTAGGTACGTACTTCCAAATGACATCTAAGTAAGTGGTTCTAAATGACCTCTAAGTACGAGGTTCTATATGACCTCTAAGTACGTGGGTACTAAATGACCTCTAAGTACGTGGGTTCTAAATGACCCCTAAGTTCGTAGTTCTAAATGACCTCTAAGTACGTGGTTCAAATGACCTCTAAGTAAGTAGTTCTAAATGACTCCTAAGTACGTAGTTCTAAATGACCTCTAAGTACGTGGTTCTATATGACCTCTTAGTACGTGGTTCTAAATGACCTCTAAGTACGTGGGTTCTTCTAATGACTTCTAAGTACGTGGTTCTAAATGTCCTCTAAGTACGTAGTTCTAAATGACGTCTAAGTACGTAGTTCTAAATACCTCTAGATACGTAGTTCCAAATGACCTCTAAGTAAGTGGTTCTAAATGACCTCTAAGTACGTGGTCCTAAATGACCTCTAGGTACGTAGTTCTAAATGACCTCTAAGTAAGTAGTTCTAAATGACCTCTAAGTATGTGGTTCTAAATGACCTCTAAGTACGTAGTTCTAAATGACCTCTAAGTACGAAGTCCTAAATGACCTCTAAGAACGTAGTTCTATATTACCTCTAAGTACGTAGTTCTAAATGACCTCTAAGTACGTAGTTCTAATTGACCTCTAGGTACGTAGTTCTAAATGACCTCAAAGTAAGTAGTTCTAAATGACCTCTAAGTATGTGGTTCTAAATGACCTCTAAGTAAGTGGTTCTAAATGACCTCTAAGTACGTGTTTCTATATGATCTCTTAGTACGTGGTTCTAAATGACCTCTAAGTACGTGGGTTCTTCTAAATGACTTCTAAGTACGTGGTTCAAAATGTCCTCTAAGTACGTGGTTCTAAATGACCTTATATACGTAGTGCTAAATAACCTCTAAGTACGTGGTTCTAAATGACCTCTTAGTACGTGGTTATAAATGACCTCTAAGTACGTGCTTCTAAATGACCTCTAAGTAAGTAGTTCTAAATGACCCCTAAGTACGTAGTTCTAAATGACCTCTAGGTACGTACTTCCAAATGACATCTAAGTAAGTGGTTCTAAATGACCTCTAAGTACGTGGTCCTAAATGACCTCTAGGTACGTAGTTCTAAATGACCTCTAAGTAAGTAGTTCTTAATGACCTCTAAGTATGTGGTTCTAAATGACCTCTATGTACGTAGTTCTAAATGACCTCTAAAAAGTTGGTTCTAAATGACCTCTAAGTACGTGGTTCTAAATATCTTCTAAGTACGTAGTTCTAAATGACCTCTAAGTACTTGGTTCTAAATGACCTCTAAGTACTTGGTTCTAAATGACCTTTAAGTACGTGGTTCTAAATGACCTCTAAGTACTTGGTTCTAAATGACCTCTAAGTACGTAGTTCTAAATGACCTCTAAGTTGTTGGTTCTAAATGACCTCTAAGTACGTGGTTCTATATGACCTCTAACTACGTGGTTCTAAATGACCTCTAAGTACGTGCTTCTAAATGACCTCTAAGTAAGTAGTTCTAAATGACCCCTAAGTACGTAGTTCTAAATGACCTCTAGGTACGTACTTCCAAATGACTTCTAAGTAAGTGGTTCTAAATGACCTCTAAGTACGTGGTTCTAAATGTCCTCTAAGTACGTGGTTCTAAAAGACCTCATATACGTGGTTCTAAATGACCTCTAAGTACGTGGGTTCTAAATGACCCCTAAGTTCGTAGTTCTAAATGACCTCTAAATACGTAGCTCTAAATGACCTCTAAGTACGTAGTTCTAAATGACCTCTATGTACGTGGTTCTATATGACCTCTAAGTACGTGGGCTCTAAATGACATCTGAGTACGTGGTTCTAAATGACCTCTAAGTACGTAGTTCTAAATGACCTCTAAGTTGTTGGTTCTAAATGACCTCTAAGTACGTGGTTCT
This sequence comes from Aphrophora alni, assembly GCA_963513935.1. Lineage (NCBI taxonomy): Eukaryota > Metazoa > Arthropoda > Insecta > Hemiptera > Aphrophoridae > Aphrophora > Aphrophora alni. The sequence continues at coordinate 26,702 of CAUPSG010000703.1, forward strand.
AAATGACCTCTCAGTACGTGGTTCTAAATGACCTCTAAATAGTTGGTTCTAAATGACCTCTAAGTACGTGGTTCTAAGTATCTTCTAAGTACGTAGTTCTAAATGACGTCTAATTACGTAGTTCTCAATATCTCTAGATACGTAGTTCCAAATGACCTCTAAGTAAGTGGTTCTAAATGACCTCTAAGTACGTGGTCCTAAATGACCTCTAGGTACGTAGTTCTAAATGACCTCTAAGTAAGTAGTTCTAAATGACCTTTAAGTATGTGGTTCTAAATGACCTCTAAGTACGAGGTTCTAAATGACCTCAAGGTACGTAGTTCCAAATGACCTCCATGTAAGTGGTTCTAAATGACGTCTAAGTACGTGGTTCTAAATGACCTATAAGTACGTAGTTCTAAATGACATCTAAGTACGAAGTCCTAAATGACCTCTAAGAACGTAGTTCTATATTACCTCTAAGTACGTAGTTCTAAATGACCTCTAAGTACGTAGTTCTAATTGTCCTCTAGGTACGTAGTTCTAAATGACCTCAAAGTAAGTAGTTCTAAATGACCTCTAAGTATGTGGTTCTAAATGACCTCTAAGTACGTGCTTCTAAATGACCTCTAAGTAAGTAGTTCTAAATGACCCCTAAGTACGTAGTTCTAAATGACCTCTAGGTACGTACTTCCAAATGACATCTAAGTAAGTGGTTCTAAATGACCTCTAGGTACGTGGTCCTAAATGACCTCTAGGTACGTAGTTCTAAATGACCTCTAAGTAAGTAGTTCTTAATGACCTCTAAGTATGTGGTTCTAAATGACCTCTATGTACGTAGTTCTAAATGACCTCTAAAAAGTTGGTTCTATATGACCTCTAAGTACGTGGTTCTAAATATCTTCTAAGTACGTAGTTCTAAATGACCTCTAAGTACTTGGTTCTAAATGACCTCTAAGTACTAGGTTCTAAATGACCTCTAAGTACGTGGTTCTAAATGACCTCTAAGTACTTGGTTCTAAATGACCTCTAAGTACGTAGTTCTAAATGACCTCTAAGTTGTTGGTTCGAAATGACCTCTAAGTACGTGGTTCTAAATGACCTCTAACTACGTGGTTCTAAATGACCTCTAAGTACGTGCTTCTAAATGACCTCTAAGTAAGTAGTTCTAAATGACCCCTAAGTACGTAGTTCTAAATGACCTCTAGGTACGTACTTCCAAATGACTTCTAAGTAAGTGGTTCTAAATGACCTCTAAGTACGTGGTTCTAAATGTCCTCTAAGTACGTGGTTCTAAAAGACCTCATATACGTGGTTCTAAATGACCTCTAAGTACGTGGGTTCTAAATGACCCCTAAGTTCGTAGTTCTAAATGACCTCTAAATACGTAGCTCTAAATGACCTCTAAGTACGTAGTTCTAAATGACCTCTATGTACGTGGTTCTATATGACCTCTAAGTACGTAGGTTCTAAATGACATCTGAGTACGTGGTTCTAAATGACCTCTAAGTACGTAGTTCTAAATGACCGCTAAGTTGTTGGTTCGAATTGACCTCTAAGTACGTGGTTCTAAATGACATCTAAGTACGTAGTTCTAATTGACCTCTAAATAGTTGGTTCTAAATGACCTCTAAGTACGTGGTTCTAAATATCTTCTAGGTACGTAGTTCTAAATGACGTCTAAGTACGTAGTTCTCAATACCTCTAGAAACGTAGTTCCAAATGACCTCAAAGTAAGTGGTTCTGAATGACCTCTAAGTACGTGGTCCTAAATGACCTCTAGGTATGTAGTTCTAAATGACCTCTAAGTAAGTAGTTCTAAATGACCTTTAAGTATGTGGTTCTAAATGACCTCTAAGTACGAGGTTCTAAATGACCTCAAGATACGTAGTTCCAAATGACCTCCAAGTAAGTGGTTCTAAATGACGTCTAAGTACGTGGTTCTAAATGACCTATAAGTACGTAGTTCTAAATGACCTCTAAGTACGTAGTTCTAATTGACCTCTAGGTACGTAGTTCTAAATGACCTCAAAGTAAGTAGTTCTAAATGACCACTAAGTATGTGGTTCTAAATGACCTCTAAGTAAGTGGTTCTAAATGACCTCTAAGTACGTGGTTCTATATGATCTCTTAGTACGTGGTTCTAAATGACCTCTAAGTACGTGGGTTCTTCTAAATGACTTCTAAGTACGTGGTTCAAAATGTCGTCTAAGTACGTGGTTCTAAATGACCTTATATACGTAGTGCTAAATAACCTCTAAGTACGTGGTTCTAAAGGACCTCTAAGTACGTGGTTCTAAATGACCTCTATGTACGTGCTTCTAAATGACCTCTAAGTAAGTAGTTCTAAATGATGACCCCTAAGTACGTAGTTCTAAATGACCTCTAGGTACGTACTTCCAAATGACATCTAAGTAAGTGGTTCTAAATGACCTCTAAGTACGAGGTTCTATATGACCTCTAAGTACGTTGGTACTAAATGACCTCTAAGTACGTGGGTTCTAAATGACCCCTAAGTTCGTAGTTCTAAATGACCTCTAAGTACGTGGTTCAAATGACCTCTAAGTAAGTAGTTCTAAATGACTCCTAAGTACGTAGTTCTAAATTACCTCTAAGTACGTGGTTCTATATGACCTCTTAGTACGTGGTTCTAAATGACCTCTAAGTACGTGGGTTCTAAATTACCTCTAAGTACGTGGGTTCTAAATGACCTCTAAGAAGTTGTTTCTAAATAACCTCTAAGAACGTGGTTTCTAAATGACCTCTAAGTACGTGGGTTCTAAATGACCTCTAAGTACGTAGTTCTAAACGACCTCTAAGTACGTAGTTCTAAATGACGTCTAAGTACGTAGTTCTAAATACCTCTAGATACGTAGTTCCAAATGACCTCTTAGTAAGTGGTTCTAAATGACCTCTAAGTACGTGGTCCTAAATGACCTCTAGGTACGTAGTTCTAAATGACCTCTAAGTAATTAGTTCTAAATGACCTCTAAGTATGTGGTTCTAAATGACCTCTAAGTACGTAGTTCTAAATGACCTCTAAGTACGAAGTCCTAAATGACCTCTAAGAACGTAGTTCTATATTACCTCTAAGTACGTAGTTCTAAATGACCTATAAGTACGTAGTTCTAATTGACCTCTAGGTACGTAGTTCTAAATGACCTCTAAGTAAGTAGTTCTTAATGACCTCTAAGTAAGTAGTTCTAAATGACCTCTAAGTATGTGGTTCTAAATGACCTCTAAGTAAGTGGTTCTAAATTACCTCTAAGTACGTGTTTCTATATGATCTCTTAGTACGTGGTTCTAAATGACCTCTAAGTACGTGGGTTCTTCTCAATGACTTCTAAGTACGTGGTTCAAAATGTCCTCTAAGTACGTGGTTCTAAATGACCTCTTAGTACGTGGTTATAAATGACCTCTAAGTACGTGCTTCTAAATGACCTCTAAGTAAGTAGTTCTAAATGACCCCTAAGTACGTAGTTCTAAATGACCTCTAGGTACGTACTTCCAAATGACATCTAAGTAAGTGGTTCTAAATGACCTCTAAGTACGTGGTCCTAAATGACCTCTAGGTACGTAGTTCTAAATGACCTCTAAGTAAGTAGTTCTTAATGACCTCTAAGTATGTGGTTCTAAATGACCTCTAAAAAGTTGGTTCTAAATGACCTTTAAGTACGTGGTTCTAAATATCTTCTAAGTACGTAGTTCTAAATGACCTCTAAGTACGTGGTTCTAAATGACCTCCAAGTACTTGGTTCTAAATGACCTCTAAGTACGTAGTTCTAAATGACCTCTAAGTTGTTGGTTCTAAATGACCTCTAAGTACGTGGTTCTAAATGACCTCTAACTACGTGGTTCTAAATGACCTCTAAGTACGTGCTTCTAAATGACCTCTAAGTAAGTAGTTCTAAATGACCCCTAAGTACGTAGTTCTAAATTACCTCTAGGTACGTACTTCGAAATGACTTCTAAGTAAGTGGTTCTAAATGACCTCTAAGTACGTGGTTCTAAATGTCCTCTAAGTACGTGGTTCTAAAAGACCTCATATACGTGGTTCTAAATGGCCTCTAATTACGTGGGTTCTAAATGACCCCTAAGTTCGTAGTTCTAATGACCTCTAATAACGTAGCTCTAAATGACCTCTAAGTACGTAGTTCTAAATGACCTCTATGTACGTGGTTCTATATGACCTCTAAGTACGTGGGTTCTAAATGACCTCTGAGTACGTGGTTCTAAATGACCTCTAAGTACGTAGTTCTAAATGACCGCTAAGTTGTTGGTTCGAATTGACCTCTAAGTACGTGGTTCTAAATGACATCTAAGTACGTAGTTCTAATTGACCTCTAAATAGTTGGTTCTAAATGACCTCTAAGTACGTGGTTCTAAATGACCTCTAGGTACGTAGTTCTAAATGACCTCTAAGTAAGTAGTTCTAAATGACCTTTAAGTATGTGGTTCTAAATGACCTCTAAGTTCTAAGTTCTAAATGACCTCAAGGTACGTAGTTCCAAATGACCTCAAAGTAAGTGGTTCTAAATGACCTCTAAGTACGTGGTCCTAAATGACCTCTAGGTACGTAGTTCTAAATGACCTCTAAGTAAGTAGTTCTAAATGACCTTTAAGTATGTGGTTCTAAATGACCTCTAAGTTCTAAGTTCTAAATGACCTCAAGGTACGTAGTTCCAAATGACCTCCAAGTAAGTGGTTCTAAATGACGTCTAAGTACGTGGTTCTAAATGACCTATAAGTACGTAGTTCTAAATGACCTCTAAGTACGTAGTTCTAATTGACCTCTAGGTACGTAGTTCTAAATGACCTCAAAGTAAGTAGTTCTAAATGACCTCTAAGTATGTGGTTCGAAATGACCTCTAAGTAAGTGGTTCTAAATGACCTCTAAGTACGTGGTTCTATATGATCTCTTAGTACGTGGTTCTAAATGACCTCTAAGTACGTGGGTTCTTCTAAATGACTTCTAAGTACGTGTTTCAAAATGTCCTCTAAGTACGTGGTTCTAAATGACCTTATATACGTAGTGCTAAATAACCTCTAAGTATGTGGTTCTAAATGACCTCTAAGTACGTGGTTCTAAATGACCTCTAAGTACGTGCTTCTAAATGACCTCTAAGTAAGTAGTTCTAAATGATGACCCCTAAGTACGTAGTTCTAAATGACCTCTAGGTACGTACTTCCAAATGACATCTAAGTAAGTGGTTCTAAATGACCTCTAAGTACGAGGTTCTATATGACCTCTAAGTACGTGGGTACTAAATGACCTCTAAGTACGTGGGTTCTAAATGACCCCTAAGTTCGTAGTTCTAAATGACCTCTAAGTACGTGGTTCAAATGACCTCTAAGTAAGTAGTTCTAAATGACTCCTAAGTACGTAGTTCTAAATGACCTCTAAGTACGTGGTTCTATATGACCTCTTAGTACGTGGTTCTAAATGACCTCTACGTACGTGGGTTCTTCTAATGACTTCTAAGTACGTGGTTCTAAATGTCCTCTAAGTACGTAGTTCTAAATGACGTCTAAGTACGTAGTTCTAAATACCTCTAGATACGTAGTTCCAAATGACCTCTAAGTAAGTGGTTCTAAATGACCTCTAAGTACGTGGTCCTAAATGACCTCTAGGTACGTAGTTCTAAATGACCTCTAAGTAAGTAGTTCTAAATGACCTCTAAGTATGTGGTTCTAAATGACCTCTAAGTACGTAGTTCTAAATGACCTCTAAGTACGAAGTCCTAAATGACCTCTAAGAACGTAGTTCTATATTACCTCTAAGTACGTAGTTCTAAATGACCTCTAAGTACGTAGTTCTAATTGACCTCTAGGTACGTAGTTCTAAATGACCTCAAAGTAAGTAGTTCTAAATGACCTCTAAGTATGTGGTTCTAAATGACCTCTAAGTAAGTGGTTCTAAATGACCTCTAAGTACGTGTTTCTATATGATCTCTTAGTACGTGGTTCTAAATGACCTCTAAGTACGTGGGTTCTTCTAAATGACTTCTAAGTACGTGGTTCAAAATGTCCTCTAAGTACGTGGTTCTAAATGACCTTATATACGTAGTGCTAAATAACCTCTAAGTACGTGGTTCTAAATGACCTCTTAGTACGTGGTTATAAATGACCTCTAAGTACGTGCTTCTAAATGACCTCTAAGTAAGTAGTTCTAAATGACCCCTAAGTACGTAGTTCTAAATGACCTCTAGGTACGTACTTCCAAATGACATCTAAGTAAGTGGTTCTAAATGACCTCTAAGTACGTGGTCCTAAATGACCTCTAGGTACGTAGTTCTAAATGACCTCTAAGTAAGTAGTTCTTAATGACCTCTAAGTATGTGGTTCTAAATGACCTCTATGTACGTAGTTCTAAATGACCTCTAAAAAGTTGGTTCTAAATGACCTCTAAGTACGTGGTTCTAAATATCTTCTAAGTACGTAGTTCTAAATGACCTCTAAGTACTTGGTTCTAAATGACCTCTAAGTACTTGGTTCTAAATGACATCTAAGTACGTGGTTCTAAATGACCTCTAAGTACTTGGTTCTAAATGACCTCTAAGTACGTAGTTCTAAATGACCTCTAAGTTGTTGGTTCTAAATGACCTCTAAGTACGTGGTTCTAAATAACCTCTAACTACGTGGTTCTAAATGACCTCTAAGTACGTGCTTCTAAATGACCTCTAAGTAAGTAGTTCTAAATGACCCCTAAGTACGTAGTTCTAAATGACCTCTAGGTACGTACTTCCAAATGACTTCTAAGTAAGTGGTTCTAAATGACCTCTAAGTACGTGGTTCTAAATGTCCTCTAAGTACGTGGTTCTAAAAGACCTCATATACGTGGTTCTAAATGACCTCTAAGTACTTGGGTTCTAAATGACCCCTAAGTTCGTAGTTCTAAATGACCTCTAAATACGTAGCTCTAAATGACCTCTAAGTACGTAGTTCTAAATGACCTCTATGTACGTGGTTCTATATGACCTCTAAGTACGTGGGCTCTAAATGACATCTGAGTACGTGGTTCTAAATGACCTCTAAGTACGTAGTTCTAAATGACCTCTAAGTTGTTGGTTCTAAATGACCTCTAAGTACGTGGTTCTAAATGGCCTCTCAGTACGTGGTTCTAAATGACCTCTAAGTACGTGGTTCTAAATGACATCTAAGTACGTAGTTCTAAATGACCTCTAAATAGTTGGTTCTAAATGACCTCTAAGTACGTGGTTCTAAATATCTTCTAAGTACGTAGTTCTAAATGACGTCTAAGTACGTAGTTCTCAATACGTCTAGATACGTAGTTCCAAATGACCTCTAAGTAAGTGGTTCTAAATGACCTCTAAGTACGTGGTCCTAAATGACCTCTAGGTACGTAGTTCTAAATGACCTCTAAGTAAGTAGTTCTAAATGACCTTTAAGTATGTGGTTCTAAATGACCTCTAAGTACGAGGTTCTAAATGACCTCAAGGTACGTAGTTCCAAATGACCTCCAAGTAAGTGGTTCTAAATGACGTCTAAGTACGTGGTTCTAAATGACCTATAAGTACGTAGTTCTAAATGACCTCTAAGTACGAAGTCCTAAATGACCTCTAAGAACGTAGTTCTATATTACCTCTAAGTACGTAGTTCTAAATGACCTCTAAGTACGTAGTTCTAATTGTCCTCTAGGTACGTAGTTCTAAATGACCTCAAAGTAAGTAGTTCTAAATGACTTCTAAGTATGTGGTTCTAAATGACCTCTAAGTAAGTGGTTCTAAATGACCTCTAAGTACGTGGTTCTATATGATCTCTTAGTACGTGGTTCTAAATGACCTCTAAGTACGTGGGTTCTTCTAAATGACTTCTAAGTACGTGGTTCAAAATGTCCTCTAAGTACGTGGTTCTAAATGACCTTATATACGTAGTGCTAAATAACCTCTAAGTACGTGGTTCTAAATGACCTCTAAGTAAGTAGTTCTTAATGACCTCCAAGTATGTGGTTCTAAATGAACTCTATGTACGTAGTTCTAAATGACCTCTAAAAAGTTGGTTCTAAATGACCTCTAAGTACGTGTGTCTAAATATCTTCTAAGTACGTAGTTCTAAATGACCTCTAAGTACTTGGTTCTAAATGACCTCTAAGTACTTGGTTCTAAATGACCTCTAAGTACGTGGTTCTAAATGACCTCTAAGTACTTGGTTCTAAATAACCTCTAAGTACGTAGTTCTAAATGACCTCTAAGTTGTTGGTTCTAAATGACCTCTAAGTACGTGGTTCTAAATGACCTCTAACTACGTGGTTCTAAATGACCTCTAAGTACGTGCTTCTAAATGACCTCTAAGTAAGTAGTTCTAAATGACCCCTAAGTACGTAGTTCTAAATGACCTCTAGGTACGTACTTCCAAATGACTTCTAAGTAAGTGGTTCTAAATGACCTCTAAGTACGTGGTTCTAAATGTCCTCTAAGTACGTGGTTCTAAAAGACCTCATATACGTGGTTCTAAATGACCTTTAAGTACGTGGGTTCTAAATGACCCCTAAGTTCGTAGTTCTAAATGACCTCTAAATACGTAGCTCTAAATGACCTCTAAGTACGTAGTTCTAAATGACCTCTATGTACGTGGTTCTATATGACCTCTAAGTACGTGGGCTCTAAATGACATCTGAGTACGTGGTTCTAAATGACCTCTAAGTACGTAGTTCTAAATAACCTCTAAGTTGTTGGTTCTAAATGACCTCTAAGTACGTGGTTCTAAATGACCTCTCAGTACGTGGTTCTAAATGACCTCTAAGTACGTGGTTCTAAATGACATCTAAGTACGTAGTTCTAAATGACCTCTAAATAGTTGGTTCTAAATGACCTCTAAGTACGTGCTTCTAAATATCTTCTAAGTACGTAGTTCTAAATGACGTCTAATTACGTAGTTCTCAATACCTCTAGATACGTAGTTCCAAATGACCTCTAAGTAAGTGGTTCTAAATGACCTCTAAGTAGGTGGTCCTAAATGACCTCTAGGTACGTAGTTCTAAATGACCTCTAAGTAAGTAGTTCTAAATGACCTTTAAGTATGTGGTTCTAAATGACCTCTAAGTACGAGGTTCTAAATGACCTCAAGGTACGTAGTTCCAAATGACCTCCAAGTAAGTGGTTCTAAATGACGTCTAAGTACGTGGTTCTAAATGACCTATAAGTACGTAGTTCTAAATGACCTCTAAGTACGAAGTCCTAAATGACCTCTAAGAACGTAGTTCTATATTACCTCTAAGTACGTAGTTCTAAATGACCTCTAAGTACGTAGTTCTAATTGTCCTCTAGGTACGTAGTTCTAAATGACCTCAAAGTAAGTAGTTCTAAATGACCTCCAAGTATGTGGTTCTAAATGAACTCTATGTACGTAGTTCTAAATGACATCTAAAAAGTTGGTTCTAAATGACCTCTAAGTACGTGTGTCTAAATATCTTCTAAGTACGTAGTTCTAAATGACCTCTAAGTACTTGGTTCTAAATGACCTCTAAGTACTTGGTTCTAAATGACCTCTAAGTACGTGGTTCTAAATGACCTCTAAGTACTTGGTTCTAAATGACCTCTAAGTACGTAGTTCTAAATGACCTCTAAGTTGTTGGTTCTAAATGACCTCTAAGTACGTGGTTCTAAATGACCTCTAACTACGTGGTTCTAAATGACCTCTAAGTACGTGCTTCTAAATGACCTCTAAGTAAGTAGTTCTAAATGACCCCTAAGTACGTAGTTCTAAATGACCTCTAGGTACGTACTTCCAAATGACTTCTAAGTAAGTGGTTCTAAATGACCTCTAAGTACGTGGTTCTAAATGTCCTCTAAGTACGTGGTTCTAAAAGACCTCATATACGTGGTTCTAAATGACCTTTAAGTACGTGGGTTCTAAATGACCCCTAAGTTCGTAGTTCTAAATGACCTCTAAATACGTAGCTCTAAATGACCTCTAAGTACGTAGTTCTAAATGACCTCTATGTACGTGGTTCTATATGACCTCTAAGTACGTGGGCTCTAAATGACATCTGAGTACGTGGTTCTAAATGACCTCTAAGTACGTAGTTCTAAATGACCTCTAAGTTGTTGGTTCTAAATGACCTCTAAGTACGTGGTTCTAAATGACCTCTCAGTACGTGGTTCTAAATGACCTCTAAGTACGTGGTTCTAAATGACATCTAAGTACGTAGTTCTAAATGACCTCTAAATAGTTGGTTCTAAATGACCTCTAAGTACGTGCTTCTAAATATCTTCTAAGTACGTAGTTCTAAATGACGTCTAATTACGTAGTTCTCAATACCTCTAGATACGTAGTTCCAAATGACCTCTAAGTAAGTGGTTCTAAATGACCTCTAAGTAGGTGGTCCTAAATGACCTCTAGGTACGTAGTTCTAAATGACCTCTAAGTAAGTAGTTCTAAATGACCTTTAAGTATGTGGTTCTAAATGACCTCTAAGTACGAGGTTCTAAATGACCTCAAGGTACGTAGTTCCAAATGACCTCCAAGTAAGTGGTTCTAAATGACGTCTAAGTACGTGGTTCTAAATGACCTATAAGTACGTAGTTCTAAATGACCTCTAAGTACGAAGTCCTAAATGACCTCTAAGAACGTAGTTCTATATTACCTCTAAGTACGTAGTTCTAAATGACCTCTAAGTACGTAGTTCTAATTGTCCTCTAGGTACGTAGTTCTAAATGACCTCAAAGTAAGTAGTTCTAAATGACCTCTAAGTATGTGGTTCTAAATGACCTCTAAGTAAGTGGTTCTAAATGACCTCTAAGTACGTGGTTCTATATGATCTCTTAGTACGTGGTTCTAAATGACCTCTAAGTACGTGGGTTCTTCTAAATGACTTCTAAGTACGTGGTTCAAAATGTCCTCTAAGTACGTGGTTCTAAATGACCTTATATACGTAGTGCTAAATAACCTCTAAGTACGTGGTTCTAAATGACCTCTAGGTACGTGGTTCAAATGACCTCTAAGTACGTGCTTCTAAATGACCTCTAAGTAAGTAGTTCTAAATGATGACCCCTAAGTACGTAGTTCTAAATGACCTCTAGGTACGTACTTCCAAATGACATCTAAGTAAGTGGTTCTAAATGACCTCTAAGTACGAGGTTCTATATGACCTCTAAGTACGTGATTACTAAATGACCTCTAAGTACGTGGGTTCTAAATGACCCCTAAGTTCGTAGTTCTAAATGACCTCTAAGTACGTGGGTTCTTCTAATGACTTCTAAGTACGTGGTTATAAATGTCCTCTAAGTACGTGGTTCTAAATGACCTTATATACGTAGTGCTAAATAACCTCTAAGTACGGGGTTCTAAATCACCTCTAAGTACGTGGTTCTAAATGACCTCTAAGTACGTGGTTCTGAATGACCTCTAAATTCGTGGGTTCTAAATGACCTCTTAGAACGTAGTTCTAACTGACCTCTAATTACATGGTTCTAACTATCCTCTAAGTACGTGGTTCTAAATGACCTCTAAATACGAGGTTCTAAATGACCTCTAAGTACGTAGTTCTAAATGACCTCTAAGTACGTAAGTTCTAAATGACCTCAAAGTACGTAATTCTAAACGACCTCAAATATGTGGTTCTAAGTGACCTCTAAGTACTTGGTTCTAAATTAATGACTTCAGAGTACGTGGTTCTAAATGACAACTAGGTAAGTAGTTCTAAACGACCTCTAAGTATGTGGTTCTAAATGACCTCTAAGTACGTGGTTCTAAATGACCTCTAAGTACGTAGGTCTAAATGACCTCTATGTACGTGGTTCTAAAGGACCTCTAAGTACGTAGTTCTAAATGACCTCTAAAAAGTTGGTTCTAAATGACCTCTAAGTACGTGGTTCTAAATATCTTCTAAGTACGTAGTTCTAAATGACCTCTAAGTACTGGGTTCTAAATGACCTCTAAGTACGTGGTTCTAAATGACCTCTAAGTACGTGGTTCTAAATGACCTATAAGTACGTGGTTCTAAATGACCTCTAAGTAAGTAGTTCTAAATGACCCCTAAGTACGTAGTTCTAAATGACCTCTAAGTACGTGAATCTAAATGACCTCTAAGTACTTGGTTCTAAATGACCTCTAAGTAAGTAGTTCTAAATGACCCCTAAGTACGTAGTACTAAATGACCTCTAAGTACGTAGTTCTAAATGACCTCTAAGTACGTAGTTCTAAATGACCTCTAAGTACGTGGGTTCTAAATTACCTCTAAGTACGTGGGTTCTAAATGACCTCTAAGAAGTTGGTTCTAAATAACCTCTAAGAACGTGGTTTCTAAATGACCTCTTAGTACGTGGGTTCTAAATGACCTCTAAGTACGTAGTTCTAAACGACCTCTAAGTGTTTGGTTGTAAATGACCTCTAAGTACGTTGGTTCTAAATGACCTCTAAGTAAGTGGTTCTAAATGACCTCTAAGTACGTGCTTCTAAATGACCTCTAGGTACGTACTTCCAAATGACATCTAAGTAAGTGGTTCTAAATGACCTCTAAGTACGTGGTTCTAGATGACCTCTAAGTACGAGGTTCTAAATGACCTCTATGTACGTGCTTCTAAATGACCTCTAAGTACGTAGTTCTAAATGACCATAAGTACGTGGATTTAAATGACCTTAAAGTACGTAGTTCTAAATGACCTCTAAGTACGAAGTCCTAAATGACCTCTAAGAACGTAGTTCTATATTACCTCTAAGTACGTAGTTCTAAATGACCTCTAAGTACGTAGTTCTAATTTATTGACCTCTAGGTACGTAGTTCTAAATGACCTCAAAGTAAGTAGTTCTAAATGACCTCTAAGTATGTGGTTCTAAATTACCTCTAAGTACGTGGTCCTAAATGACCTCTAGGTACGTAGTTCTAAATGACCTCTAAGTAAGTAGTTCTAAATGACCTCTAAGTATGTGGTTCTAAATGACCTCTAAGTACGTAGTTCTAAATGACCTCTAAGTACGAAGTGCTAAATGACCTCTAAGAACGTAGTTCTATATTACCTCTAAGTACGTAGTTCTAAATGACCTCTAAGTACGTAGTTCTAATTGACCTCTAGGTACGTAGTTCTAAATGACCTCAAAGTAAGTAGTTCTAAATGACCTCTAAGTAAGTAGTTCTAAATGACCCCTAAGTACGTAGTTCTAAATCACCTCTAGGTACGTACTTCCAAATGACATCTAAGTAAGTGGTTCTAAAGGACCTCTACGTACGTAGTTCTAAATGATCTCTAAAAAGTTGGTTCTAAATGACATCTAAGTACGTGGTTCTAAATATCTTCTAAGTACTTAGTTCTAAATGACCTCTAAGTACTGGGTTCTAAATGACCTCTAAGTACGTGGTTCTAAATGACCTCTAAGTACGTGGTTCTAAATGACCTATAAGTACGTGGTTCTAAATGACCTCTAAGTAAGTAGTTCTAAATGACCCCTAAGTACGTAGTTCTAAATGACCTCTAAGTACGTGAATCTAAATGACCTCTAAGTACTTGGTTCTAAATGACCTCTAAGTAAGTAGTTCTAAATGACCCCTAAGTACGTAGTACTAAATGACCTCTAAGTACGTAGTTCTAAATGACCTCTAAGTACGTAGTTCTAAATGACCTCTAAGTACGTGGGTTCTAAATTACCTCTAAGTACGAGGGTTCTAAATGACCTCTAAGAAGTTGGTTCTAAATAACCACTAAGAACGTGGTTTCTAAATGACCTCTAAGTACGTGGGTTCTAAATGACCTCTAAGTACGTAGTTCTAAACGACCTCTAAGTACGTAGTTCTAAATGACGTCTAAGTACGTAGTTCTAAATACCTCTAGATACGTAGTTCCAAATGACCTCTAAGTAAGTGGTTCTTAATGACCTCTAAGTACGTGGTCCTAAATGACCTCTAGGTACGTAGTTCTAAATGACCTCTAAGTAAGTAGTTCTAAATGACCTCTAAGTATGTGGTTCTAAATGACCTCTAAGTACGTAGTTCTAAATGACCTCTAAGTACGAAGTCCTAAATGACCTCTAAGAACGTAGTTCTATATTACCTCTAAGTACGTAGTTCTAAATGACCTCTAAGTACGTAGTTCTAATTGACCTCTAGGTACGTAGTTCTAAATGACCTCAAAGTAAGTAGTTCTAAATGACCTCTAAGTATGTGGTTCTAAATGACCTCTAAGTAAGTGGTTCTAAATGACCTCTAAGTACGTGTTTCTATATGATCTCTTAGTACGTGGTTCTAAATGACCTCTAAGTACGTGGGTTCTTCTAAATGACTTCTAAGTACGTGGTTCAAAATGTCCTCTAAGTACGTGGTTCTAAATGACCTTATATACGTAGTGCTAAATAACCTCTAAGTACGTGGTTCTAAATGACCTCTTAGTACGTGGTTATAAATGACCTCTAAGTACGTGCTTCTAAATGACCTCTAAGTAAGTAGTTCTAAATGACCCCTAAGTACGTAGTTCTAAATGACCTCTAGGTACGTACTTCCAAATGACATCTAAGTAAGTGGTTCTAAATGACCTCTAAGTACGTGGTCCTAAATGACCTCTAGGTACGTAGTTCTAAATGACCTCTAAGTAAGTAGTTCTTAATGACCTCTAAGTATGTGGTTCTAAATGACCTCTATGTACGTAGTTCTAAATGACCTCTAAAAAGTTGGTTCTAAATGACCTCTAAGTACGTGGTTCTAAATATCTTCTAAGTACGTAGTTCTAAATGACCTCTAAGTACTTGGTTCTAAATGACCTCTAAGTACTTGGTTCTAAATGACCTCTAAGTACGTGGTTCTAAATGACCTCTAAGTACTTGGTTCTAAATGACCTCTAAGTTGTTGGTTCTAAATGACCTCTAAGTACGTGGTTCTAAATGACCTCTAACTACGTGGTTCTAAATGACCTCTAAGTACGTGCTTCTAAATGACCTCTAAGTAAGTAGTTCTAAATGACTCCTAAGTACGTACTGCTAAATAACCTCTAAGTACGTGGTTCTAAATCTCCTCGCAGTACGTGGTTATAAATGACCTCTAAGTACGTGCTTCTAAATAACCTCTAAGTAAGTAGTTCTAAATGACCCCTAAGTACGTAGTTCTAAATCACCTCTAGGTACGTACTTCCAAATGACATCTAAGTAAGTGGTTCTAAAGGACCTCTACGTACGTAGTTCTAAATGACCTCTAAAAAGTTGGTTCTAAATGACCTCTAAGTACGTGGTTCTAAATATCTTCTAAGTACGTAGTTCTAAATGACATCTAAGTACTGGGTTCTAAATGACCTCTAAGTACGTGGTTCTAAATGACCTCTAAGTACGTGGTTCTAAATGACCTATAAGTACGTGGTTCTAAATATCTTCTAAGTACGTAGTTCTAAAAGACATCTAAGTACTGGGTTCTAAATGACCTCTAAGTACGTGGTTCTAAATGACCTCTAAGTACGTGGTTCTAAATGACCTCTAAGTACTTGGTTCTAAATGACCTCTAAGTAAGTAGTTCTAAATGACCCCTAAGTACGTACTACTAAATGACCTCTAAGTACGTAGTTCTAAATGACCTCTAAGTACGTAGTTCTAAATGACCTCTAAGTACGTCGGTTCTAAATTACCTCTAAGTACGTGGGTTCTAAATGACCTCTAAGAAGTTGGTTCTAAATAACCTCTAAGAACGTGGTTTCCTAATGACCTCTAAGTACGTGGGTTCTAAATGACCTCTAAGTACGTAGTTCTAAACGACCTCTAAGTACGTAGTTCTAAATGACGTCTAAGTACGTAGTTCTAAATACCTCTAGATACGTAGTTCCAAATGACCTCTAAGTAAGTGGTTCTAAATGACCTCTAAGTACGAGGTCCTAAATGACCTCTAGGTACGTAGTTCTAAATGACCTCTAAGTAAGTAGTTCTAAATGACCTCTAAGTATGTGGTTCTAAATGACCTCTAAGTACGTAGTTCTAAATCACCTCTAAGTACGAAGTCCTAAATGACCTCTAAGAACGTAGTTCTATATTACCTCTAAGTACGTAGTTCTAAATGACCTCAAAGTAAGTAGTTCTAAATGACCTCTAAGTATGTGGTTCTAAATGACCTCTAAGTAAGTGGTTCTAAATGACCTCTAAGTACGTGTTTCTATATGATCTCTTAGTACGTGGTTCTAAATGCCCTCTAAGTATGTGGTTCTAAATGACCTTATATACGTAGTGCTAAATAACCTCTAAGTACGTGGTTCTAAATGACCTCTTAGTACGTGGTTATAAATGACCTCTAAGTACGTGCTTCTAAATGACCTCTAAGTAAGTAGTTCTAAATGACCCCTAAGTACGTAGTTCTAAATGACCTCTAGGTACGTACTTCCAAATGACATCTAAGTAAGTGGTTCTAAATGACCTCTAGGTACGTGGTCCTAAATGACCTCTAGGTACGTAGTTCTAAATGACCTCTAAGTAAGTAGTTCTTAATGACCTCTAAGTATGTGGTTCTAAATGACCTCTATGTACGTAGTTCTAAATGACCTCTAAAAAGTTGGTTCTAAATGACCTCTAAGTACGTGGTTCTAAATATCTTCTAAGTACGTAGTTCTAAATGACCTCTAAGTACTTGGTTCTAAATGACCTCTAAGTACTTGGTTCTAAATGACCTCTAAGTACGTGGTTCTAAATGACCTCTAAGTACTTGGTTCTAAATGACCTCTAAGTACGTAGTTCTAAATGACCTCTAAGTTGTTGGTTCTAAATGACCTCTAAGTACGTGGTTCTAAATGACCTCTAACTACGTGGTTCTAAATGACCTCTAAGTACGTGCTTCTAAATGACCTCTAAGTAAGTAGTTCTAAATGACCCCTAAGTACGTAGTTCTAAATGACCTCTAGGTACGTACTTCCAAATGACTTCTAAGTAAGTGGTTCTTAATGACCTCTAAGTACGTGGGTTCTAAATTACCTCTAAGTACGAGGGTTCTAAATGACCACTAAGAAGTTGGTTCTAAATAACCTCTAAGAACATGGTTTCTAAATGACCTCTAAGTACGTGGGTTCTAAATGACCTCTAAGTACGTAGTTCTAAACGACCTCTAAGTACGTAGTTCTAAATGACGTCTAAGTACGTAGTTCTAAATACCTCTAGATACGTAGTTCCAAATGACCTCTAAGTAAGTGGTTCTTAATGACCTCTAAGTACGTGGTCCTAAATGACCTCTAGGTACGTAGTTCTAAATGACCTCTAAGTAAGTAGTTCTAAATGACCTCTAAGTATGTGGTTCTAAATGACCTCTAAGTACGTAGTTCTAAATGACCTCTAAGTACGAAGTCTTAAATGACCTCTAAGTACGTAGTTCTATATTACCTCTAAGTACGTAGTTCTAAATGACCTCTAAGTACGTAGTTCTAATTGACCTCTAGGTACGTAGTTCTAAATGACCTCAAAGTAAGTAGTTCTAAATGACCTCTAAGTATGTGGTTCTAAATGACCTCTAAGTAAGTGGTTCTAAATGACCTCTAAGTACGTGTTTCTATATGATCTCTTAGTACGTGGTTCTAAATGACCTCTAAGTACGTGGGTTCTTCTAAATGACTTCTAAGTACGTGGTTCAAAATGTCCTCTAAGTACGTGGTTCTAAATGACCTTATATACGTAGTGCTAAATAACCTCTAAGTACGTGGTTCTAAATGACCTCTTAGTACGTGGTTATAAATGACCTCTAAGTACGTGCTTCTAAATGACCTCTAAGTAAGTAGTTCTAAATGACCCCTAAGTACGTAGTTCTAAATGACCTCTAGGTACGTACTTCCAAATGACATCTAAGTAAGTGGTTCTAAATGACCTCTAAGTACGTGGTCCTAAATGACCTCTAGGTACGTAGTTCTAAATGACCTCTAAGTAAGTAGTTCCTAATGACCTCTAAGTATGTGGTTCTAAATGACCTCTATGTACGTAGTTCTAAATGACCTCTAAAAAGTTGGTTCTAAATGACCTCTAAGTACGTGGTTCTAAATATCTTCTAAGTACGTAGTTCTAAATGACCTCTAAGTACTTGGTTCTAAATGACCTCTAAGTACTTGGTTCTACTAGACCTCTAAGTACGTGGTTCTAAATGACCTCTAAGTACTTGGTTCTAAATGGCCTCTAAGTACGTAGTTCTAAATGACCTCTAAGTTGTTGGTTCTAAATGACCTCTAAGTACGTGGTTCTAAATGACCTCTAACTACGTGGTTCTAAATGACCTCTAAGTACGTGCTTCTAAATGACCTCTAAGTAAGTAGTTCTAAATGACTCCTAAGTACGTACTGCTAAATAACCTCTAAGTACGTGGTTCTAAATGACCTCGCAGTACGTGGTTATAAATGACCTCTAAGTACGTGCTTCTAAATGACCTCTAAGTAAGTAGTTCTAAATGACCCCTAAGTACGTAGTTCTAAATGACCTCTAGGTACGTACTTCCAAATGACATCTAAGTAAGTGGTTCTAAATGACCTCTAGGTACGTGGTCCTAAATGACCTCTAGGTACGTAGTTCTAAATGACCTCTAAGTAAGTAGTTCTTAATGACCTCTAAGTATGTGGTTCTAAATGACCTCTATGTACGTAGTTCTAAATGTCCTCTAAAAAGTTGGTTCTATATGACCTCTAAGTACGTGGTTCTAAATATCTTCTAAGTACGTAGTTCTAAATGACCTCTAAGTACTTGGTTCTAAATGACCTCTAAGTACTAGGTTCTAAATGACCTCTAAGTACGTGGTTCTAAATGACCTCTAAGTACTTGGTTCTAAATAACCTCTAAGTACGTAGTTCTAAATAACCTCTAAGTTGTTGGTTCGAAATGACCTCTAAGTACGTGGTTCTAAATGACCTCTAACTACGTGGTTCTAAATGACCTCTAAGTACGTGCTTCTAAATGACCTCTAAGTAAGTAGTTCTAAATGACCCCTAAGTACGTAGTTCTAAATGACCTCTAGGTACGTACTTCCAAATGACTTCTAAGTAAGTGGTTCTAAATGACCTCTAAGTACGTGGTTCTAAATGTCCTCTAAGTACGTGGTTCTAAAAGACCTCATATACGTGGTTCTAAATGACCTCTAAGTACGTGGGTTCTAAATGACCCCTAAGTTCGTAGTTCTAAATGACCTCTAAATACGTAGCTCTAAATGACCTCTAAGTACGTAGTTCTAAATGACCTCTATGTACGTGGTTCTATATGACCTCTAAGTACGTAGGTTCTAAATGACATCTGAGTACGTGGTTCTAAATGACCTCTAAGTACGTAGTTCTAAATGACCGCTAAGTTGTTGGTTCGAATTGACCTCTAAGTACGTGGTTCTAAATGACATCTAAGTACGTAGTTCTAATTGACCTCTAAATAGTTGGTTCTAAATGACCTCTAAGTACGTGGTTCTAAATATCTTCTAAGTACGTAGTTCTAAATGACGTCTAAGTACGTAGTTCTCAATACCTCTAGAAACGTAGTTCCAAATGACCTCAAAGTAAGTGGTTCTGAATGACCTCTAAGTACGTGGTCCTAAATGACCTCTAGGTACGTAGTTCTGAATTACCTCTAAGTAAGTAGTTCTAAATGACCTTTAAGTATGTGGTTCTAAATGACCTCTAAGTACGAGGTTCTAAATGACCTCAAGGTACGTAGTTCCAAATGACCTCCAAGTAAGTGGTTCTAAATGACGTCTAAGTACGTGGTTCTAAATGACCTATAAGTACGTAGTTCTAAATGACCTCTAAGTACGTAGTTCTAATTGACCTCTAGGTACGTAGTTCTAAATGACCTCAAAGTAAGTAGTTCTAAATGACCTCTAAGTATGTGGTTCTAAATGACCTCTAAGTAAGTGGTTCTAAATGACCTCTAAGTACGTGGTTCTATATGATCTCTTAGTACGTGGTTCTAAATGACCTCTAAGTACGTGGGTTCTTCTAAATGACTTCTAAGTACGTGGTTCAAAATGTCCTCTAAGTACCGGGTTCTAAATGACCTTATATACGTAGTGCTAAATAACCTCTAAGTACGTGGTTCTAAATGACCTCTAAGTACGTGGTTCTAAATGACCTCTAAGTACGTGCTTCTAAATGACCTCTAAGTAAGTAGTTCTAAATGATGACCCCTAAGTACGTAGTTCTAAATGACCTCTAGGTACGTACTTCCAAATGACATCTAAGTAAGTGGTTCTAAATGACCTCTAAGTACGAGGTTCTATATGACCTCTAAGTACGTTGGTACTAAATGACCTCTAAGTACGTGGGTTCTAAATGACCCCTAAGTTCGTAGTTCTAAATGACCTCTAAGTACGTGGTTCAAATGACCTCTAAGTAAGTAGTTCTAAATGACTCCTAAGTACGTAGTTCTAAATGACCTCTAAGTACGTGGTTCTATATGACCTCTTAGTACGTGGTTCTAAATGACCTCTAAGTACGTGGGTTCTAAATTACCTCTAAGTACGTGGGTTCTAAATGACCTCTAAGAAGTTGTTTCTAAATAACCTCTAAGAACGTGGTTTCTAAATGACCTCTAAGTACGTGGGTTCTAAATGACCTCTAAGTACGTAGTTCTAAACGACCTCTAAGTACGTAGTTCTAAATGACGTCTAAGTACGTAGTTCTAAATACCTCTAGATACGTAGTTCCAAATGACCTCTAAGTAAGTGGTTCTAAATGACCTCTAAGTACGTGGTCCTAAATGACCTCTAGGTACGTAGTTCTAAATGACCTCTAAGTAATTAGTTCTAAATGACCTCTAAGTATGTGGTTCTAAATGACCTCTAAGTACGTAGTTCTAAATGACCTCTAAGTACGAAGTCCTAAATGACCTCTAAGAACGTAGTTCTATATTACCTCTAAGTACGTAGTTCTAAATGACCTCTAAGTACGTAGTTCTAATTGACCTCTAGGTACGTAGTTCTAAATGACCTCTAAGTAAGTAGTTCTTAATGACCTCTAAGTAAGTAGTTCTAAATGACCTCTAAGTATGTGGTTCTAAATGACCTCTAAGTAAGTGGTTCTAAATTACCTCTAAGTACGTGTTTCTATATGATCTCTTAGTACGTGGTTCTAAATGACCTCTAAGTACGTGGGTTCTTCTAAATGACTTCTAAGTACGTGGTTCAAAATGTCCTCTAAGTACGTGGTTCTAAATGACCTTATATACGTAGTGCTAAATAACCTCTAAGTACGTGGTTCTAAATGACCTCTTAGTACGTGGTTATAAATGACCTCTAAGTACGTGCTTCTAAATGACCTCTAAGTAAGTAGTTCTAAATGACCCCTAAGTACGTAGTTCTAAATGACCTCTAGGTACGTACTTCCAAATGACATCTAAGTAAGTGGTTCTAAATGACCTCTAAGTACGTGGTCCTAAATGACCTCTAGGTACGTAGTTCTAAATGACCTCTAAGTAAGTAGTTCTTAATGACCTCTAAGTATGTGGTTCTAAATGACCTCTAAAAAGTTGGTTCTAAATGACCTCTAAGTACGTGGTTCTAAATATCTTCGAAGTACGTAGTTCTAAATGACCTCTAAGTACTTGGTTCTAAATGACCTCTAAGTACTTGGTTCTAAATGTCCTCTAAGTACTTGGTTCTAAATGACCTCTAAGTACTTGGTTCTAAATGACCTCTAAGTACGTAGTTCTAAATGACCTCTAAGTTGTTGGTTCTAAATGACCTCTAAGTACGTGGTTCTAAATGACCTCTAACTACGTGGTTCTAAATGACCTCTAAGTACGTGCTTCTAAATGACCTCTAAGTACGTAGTTCTAAATGACCTCTAGGTACGTACTTCGAAATGACTTCTAAGTAAGTGGTTCTAAATGACCTCTAAGTACGTGGTTCTAAATGTCCTCTAAGTACGTGGTTCTAAAAGACCTCATATACGTGGTTCTAAATGGCCTCTAATTACGTGGGTTCTAAATGACCCCTAAGTTCGTAGTTCTAAATGACCTCTAAATACGTAGCTCTAAATGACCTCTAAGTACGTAGTTCTAAATGACCTCTATGTACGTGGTTCTATATGACCTCTAAGTACGTGGGTTCTAAATGACATCTGAGTACGTGGTTCTAAATGACCTCTAAGTACGTAGTTCTAAATGACCGCTAAGTTGTTGGTTCGAATTGACCTCTAAGTACGTGGTTCTAAATGACATCTAAGTACGTAGTTCTAATTGACCTCTAAATAGTTGGTTCTAAATGACCTCTAAGTACGTGGTTCTAAATATCTTCTAAGTACGTAGTTCTAAATGAAGGCTAAGTACGTAGTTCTCAATACCTCTAGATACGTAGTTCCAAATGACCTCAAAGTAAGTGGTTCTAAATGACCTCTAAGTACGTGGTCCTAAATGACCTCTAGGTACGTAGTTCTAAATGACCTCTAAGTAAGTAGTTCTAAATGACCTTTAAGTATGTGGTTCTAAATGACCTCTAAGTTCTAGGTTCTAAATGACCTCAAGGTACGTAGTTCCAAATGACCTCCAAGTAAGTGGTTCTAAATGACGTCTAAGTACGTGGTTCTAAATGACCTATAAGTACGTAGTTCTAAATGACCTCTAAGTACGTAGTTCTAATTGACCTCTAGGTACGTTGTTCTAAATGACCTCAAAGTAAGTAGTTCTAAATGACCTCTAAGTATGTGGTTCGAAATGACCTCTAAGTAAGTGGTTCTAAATGACCTCTAAGTACGTGGTTCTATATGATCTCTTAGTACGTGGTTCTAAATGACCTCTAAGTACGTGGGTTCTTCTAAATGACTTCTAAGTACGTGTTTCAAAATGTCCTCTAAGTACGTGGTTCTAAATGACCTTATATACGTAGTGCTAAATAACCTCTAAGTACGTGGTTCTAAATGACCTCTAAGTACGTGGTTCTAAATGACCTCTAAGTACGTGCTTCTAAATGACCTCTAAGTAAGTAGTTCTAAATGATGACCCCTAAGTACGTAGTTCTAAATGACCTCTAGGTACGTACTTCCAAATGACATCTAAGTAAGTGGTTCTAAATGACCTCTAAGTACGAGGTTCTATATGACCTCTAAGTACGTGGGTACTAAATGACCTCTAAGTACGTGGGTTCTAAATGACCCCTAAGTTCGTAGTTCTAAATGACCTCTAAGTACGTGGTTCAAATGACCTCTAAGTAAGTAGTTCTAAATGACTCCTAAGTACGTAGTTCTAAATGACCTCTAAGTACGTGGTTCTATATGACCTCTTAGTACGTGGTTCTAAATGACCTCTAAGTACGTGGGTTCTTCTAATGACTTCTAAGTACGTGGTTCTAAATGTCCTCTAAGTACGTAGTTCTAAATGACGTCTAAGTACGTAGTTCTAAATACCTCTAGATACGTAGTTCCAAATGACCTCTAAGTAAGTGGTTCTAAATGACCTCTAAGTACGTGGTCCTAAATGACCTCTAGGTACGTAGTTCTAAATGACCTCTAAGTAAGTAGTTCTAAATGACCTCTAAGTATGTGGTTCTAAATGACCTCTAAGTACGTAGTTCTAAATGACCTCTAAGTACGAAGTCCTAAATGACCTCTAAGAACGTAGTTCTATATTACCTCTAAGTACGTAGTTCTAAATGACCTCTAAGTACGTAGTTCTAATTGACCTCTAGGTACGTAGTTCTAAATGACCTCAAAGTAAGTAGTTCTAAATGACCTCTAAGTATGTGGTTCTAAATGACCTCTAAGTAAGTGGTTCTAAATGACCTCTAAGTACGTGTTTCTATATGATCTCTTAGTACGTGGTTCTAAATGACCTCTAAGTACGTGGGTTCTTCTAAATGACTTCTAAGTACGTGGTTCAAAATGTCCTCTAAGTACGTGGTTCTAAATGACCTTATATACGTAGTGCTAAATAACCTCTAAGTACGTGGTTCTAAATGACCTCTTAGTACGTGGTTATAAATGACCTCTAAGTACGTGCTTCTAAATGACCTCTAAGTTAGTAGTTCTAAATGACCCCTAAGTACGTAGTTCTAAATGACCTCTAGGTACGTACTTCCAAATGACATCTAAGTAAGTGGTTCTAAATGACCTCTAAGTACGTGGTCCTAAATGACCTCTAGGTACGTAGTTCTAAATGACTTCTAAGTAAGTAGTTCTTAATGACCTCTAAGTATGTGGTTCTAAATGACCTCTATGTACGTAGTTCTAAATGACCTCTAAAAAGTTGGTTCTAAATGACCTCTAAGTACGTGGTTCTAAATATCTTCTAAGTACGTAGTTCTAAATGACCTCTAAGTACTTGGTTCTAAATGACCTCTAAGTACTTGGTTCTAAATGACATCTAAGTACGTGGTTCTAAATGACCTCTAAGTACTTGGTTCTAAATGACCTCTAAGTACGTAGTTCTAAATGACCTCTAAGTTGTTGGTTCTAAATGACCTCTAAGTACGTGGTTCTAAATAACCTCTAACTACGTGGTTCTAAATGACCTCTAAGTACGTGCTTCTAAATGACCTCTAAGTAAGTAGTTCTAAATGACCCCTAAGTACGTAGTTCTAAATGACCTCTAGGTACGTACTTCCAAATGACTTCTAAGTAAGTGGTTCTAAATGACCTCTAAGTACGTGGTTCTAAATGTCCTCTAAGTACGTGGTTCTAAAAGACCTCATATACGTGGTTCTAAATGACCTCTAAGTACTTGGGTTCTAAATGACCCCTAAGTTCGTAGTTCTAAATGACCTCTAAATACGTAGCTCTAAATGACCTCTAAGTACGTAGTTCTAAATGACCTCTATGTACGTGGTTCTATATGACCTCTAAGTACGTGGGCTCTAAATGACATCTGAGTACGTGGTTCTAAATGACCTCTAAGTACGTAGTTCTAAATGACCTCTAAGTTGTTGGTTCTAAATGACCTCTAAGTACGTGGTTCTAAATGGCCTCTCAGTACGTGGTTCTAAATGACCTCTAAGTACGTGGTTCTAAATGACATCTAAGTACGTAGTTCTAAATGACCTCTAAATAGTTGGTTCTAAATGACCTCTAAGTACGTGGTTCTAAATATCTTCTAAGTACGTAGTTCTAAATGACGTCTAAGTACGTAGTTCTCAATACGTCTAGATACGTAGTTCCAAATGACCTCTAAGTAAGTGGTTCTAAATGACCTCTAAGTACGTGGTCCTAAATGACCTCTAGGTACGTAGTTCTAAATGACCTCTAAGTAAGTAGTTCTAAATGACCTTTAAGTATGTGGTTCTAAATGACCTCTAAGTACGAGGTTCTAAATGACCTCAAGGTACGTAGTTCCAAATGACCTCCAAGTAAGTGGTTCTAAATGACGTCTAAGTACGTGGTTCTAAATGACCTATAAGTACGTAGTTCTAAATGACCTCTAAGTACGAAGTCCTAAATGACCTCTAAGAACGTAGTTCTATATTACCTCTAAGTACGTAGTTCTAAATGACCTCTAAGTACGTAGTTCTAATTGTCCTCTAGGTACGTAGTTCTAAATGACCTCAAAGTAAGTAGTTCTAAATGACCTCTAAGTATGTGGTTCTAAATGACCTCTAAGTAAGTGGTTCTAAATGACCTCTAAGTACGTGGTTCTATATGATCTCTTAGTACGTGGTTCTAAATGACCTCTAAGTACGTGGGTTCTTCTAAATGACTTCTAAGTACGTGGTTCAAAATGTCCTCTAAGTACGTGGTTCTAAATGACCTTATATACGTAGTGCTAAATAACCTCTAAGTACGTGGTTCTAAATGACCTCTAAGTAAGTAGTTCTTAATGACCTCCAAGTATGTGGTTCTAAATGAACTCTATGTACGTAGTTCTAAATGACCTCTAAAAAGTTGGTTCTAAATGACCTCTAAGTACGTGGTTCTAAATATCTTCTAAGTACGTGTTTCTAAATGACCTCTAAGTACTTGGTTCTAAATGACCTCTAAGTACTTGGTTCTAAATGACCTCTAAGTACGTGGTTCTAAATCACCTCTAAGTACTTGGTTCTAAATGACCTCTAAGTACGTAGTTCTAAATGACCTCTAAGTTGTTGGTTCTAAATGACCTCTAAGTACGTGGTTCTAAATGACCTCTAACTACGTGGTTCTAAATGACCTCTAAGTACGTGCTTCTAAATGACCTCTAAGTAAGTAGTTCTAAATGACCCTTAAGTACGTAGTTCTAAATGACCTCTAGGTACGTACTTCCAAATGACTTCTAAGTAAGTGGTTCTAAATGACCTCTAAGTACGTGGTTCTAAATGTCCTCTAAGTACGTGGTTCTAAAAGACCTCATATACGTGGTTCTAAATGACCTCTAAGTACGTGGGTTCTAAATGACCCCTAAGTTCGTAGTTCTAAATGACCTCTAAATACGTAGCTCTAAATGACCTCTAAGTACGTAGTTCTTAATGACCTCTATGTACGTGGTTCTATATGACCTCTAAGTACGTGGGCTCTAAATGACATCTGAGTACGTGGTTCTAAATGACCTCTAAGTACGTAGTTCTAAATGACCTCTAAGTTGTTGGTTCTAAATGACCTCTAAGTACGTGGTTCTAAATGACCTCTCAGTACGTGGTTCTAAATGACCTCTAAGTACGTGGTTCTAAATGACATCTAAGTACGTAGTTCTAAATGACCTCTAAATAGTTGGTTCTAAATGACCTCTAAGTACGTGCTTCTAAATATCTTCTAAGTACGTAGTTCTAAATGACGTCTAATTACGTAGTTCTCAATACCTCTAGATACGTAGTTCCAAATGACCTCTAAGTAAGTGGTTCTAAATGACCTCTAAGTACGCGGTCCTAAATGACCTCTAGGTACGTAGTTCTAAATGACCTCTAAGTAAGTAGTTCTAAATGACCTTTAAGTATGTGGTTCTAAATGACCTCTAAGTACGAGGTTCTAAATGACCTCAAGGTACGTAGTTCCAAATGACCTCCAAGTAAGTGGTTCTAAATGACGTCTAAGTACGTGGTTCTAAATGACCTATAAGTACGTAGTTCTAAATGACCTCTAAGTACGAAGTCCTAAATGACCTCTAAGAACGTAGTTCTATATTACCTCTAAGTACGTAGTTCTAAATGACCTCTAAGTACGTAGTTCTAATTGTCCTCTAGGTACGTAGTTCTAAATGACCTCAAAGTAAGTAGTTCTAAATGACCTCTAAGTATGTGGTTCTAAATGACCTCTAAGTAAGTGGTTCTAAATGACCTCTAAGTACGTGGTTCTATATGATCTCTTAGTACGTGGTTCTAAATGACCTCTAAGTACGTGGGTTCTTCTAAATGACTTCTAAGTACATGGTTCAAAATGTCCTCTAAGTACGTGGTTCTAAATGACCTTATATACGTAGTGCTAAATAACCTCTAAGTACGTGGTTCTAAATGACCTCTAAGTACGTGGTTCTAAATGACCTCTAAGTACGTGCTTCTAAATGACCTCTAAGTAAGTAGTTCTAAATGATGACCCCTAAGTACGTAGTTCTAAATGACCTCTAGGTACGTACTTCCAAATGACATCTAAGTAAGTGGTTCTAAATGACCTCTAAGTACGAGGTTCTATATGACCTCTAAGTACGTGATTACTAAATGACCTCTAAGTACGTGGGTTCTAAATGACCCCTAAGTTCGTAGTTCTAAATGACCTCTAAGTACGTGGGTTCTTCTAATGACTTCTAAGTACGTGGTTCTAAATGTCCTCTAAGTACGTGGTTCTAAATGACCTTATATACGTAGTGCTAAATAACCTCTAAGTACGGGGTTTTAAATCACCTCTAAGTACGTGGTTCTAAATGACCTCTAAGTACGTGGTTCTGAATGACCTCTAAATTCATGGGTTCTAAATGACCTCTTAGAACGTAGTTCTAACTGACCTCTAATTACATGGTTCTAACTATCCTCTAAGTACGTGGTTCTAAATGACCTCTAAATACGAGGTTCTAAATGACCTCTAAGTACGTAGTTCTAAATGACCTCTAAGTACGTAAGTTCTAAATGACCTCAAAGTACGTAATTCTAAACGACCTCAAATATGTGGTTCTAAGTGACCTCTAAGTACTTGGTTCTAAATTAATGACCTCAGAGTACGTGGTTCTAAATGACAACTAAGTAAGTAGTTCTAAACGACCTCTAAGTATGTGGTTCTAAATGACCTCTAAGTACGTGGTTCTAAATGACCTCTAAGTACGTAGGTCTAAATGACCTCTATGTACGTGGTTCTAAAGGACCTCTAAGTACGTAGTTCTAAATGACCTCTAAAAAGTTGGTTCTAAATGACCTCTAAGTACGTGGTTCTAAATATCTTCTAAGTACGTAGTTCTAAATGACCTCTAAGTACTGGGTTCTAAATGACCTCTAAGTACGTGGTTCTAAATGACCTCTAAGTACGTGGTTCTAAATGACCTATAAGTACGTGGTTCTAAATGACCTCTAAGTAAGTAGTTCTAAATGACCCCTAAGTACGTAGTTCTAAATGACCTCTAAGTACGTGAATCTAAATGACCTCTAAGTACTTGGTTCTAAATGACCTCTAAGTAAGTAGTTCTAAATGACCCCTAAGTACGTAGTACTAAATGACCTCTAAGTACGTAGTTCTAAATGACCTCTAAGTACGTAGTTCTAAATGACCTCTAAGTACGTGGGTTCTAAATTACCTCTAAGTACGTGGGTTCTAAATGACCTCTAAGAAGTTGGTTCTAAATAACCTCTAAGAACGTGGTTTCTAAATGACCTCTTAGTACGTGGGTTCTAAATGACCTCTAAGTACGTAGTTCTAAACGACCTCTAAGTGTTTGGTTCTAAATGACCTCTAAGTACGTTGGTTATAAATGACCTCTAAGTACGTGGTTCTAAATGACCTCTAAGTACGTGCTTCTAAATGACCTCTAGGTACGTACTTCCAAATGACATCTAAGTAAGTGGTTCTAAATGACCTCTAAGTACGTGGTTCTAGATGACCTCTAAGTACGAGGTTCTAAATGACCTCTATGTACGTGCTTCTAAATGACCTCTAAGTACGTAGTTCTAAATGACCATAAGTACGTGGATTTAAATGACCTTAAAGTACGTAGTTCTAAATGACCTCTAAGTACGAAGTCCTAAATGACCTCTAAGAACGTAGTTCTATATTACCTCTAAGTACGTAGTTCTAAATGACCTCTAAGTACGTAGTTCTAATTTATTGACCTCTAGGTACGTAGTTCTAAATGACCTCAAAGTAAGTAGTTCTAAATGACCTCTAAGTATGTGGTTCTAAATGACCTCTAAGTACGTGGTCCTAAATGACCTCTAGGTACGTAGTTCTAAATGACCTCTAAGTAAGTAGTTCTAAATGACCTCTAAGTATGTGGTTCTAAATGACCTCTAAGTACGTAGTTCTAAATGACCTCTAAGTACGAAGTGCTAAATGACCTCTAAGAACGTAGTTCTATATTACCTCTAAGTACGTAGTTCTAAATGACCTCTAAGTACGTAGTTCTAATTGACCTCTAGGTACGTAGTTCTAAATGACCTCAAAGTAAGTAGTTCTAAATGACCTCTAAGTAAGTAGTTCTAAATGACCCCTAAGTACGTAGTTCTAAATCACCTCTAGGTACGTACTTCCAAATGACATCTAAGTAAGTGGTTCTAAAGGACCTCTACGTACGTAGTTCTAAATGATCTCTAAAAAGTTGGTTCTAAATGACATCTAAGTACGTGGTTCTAAATATCTTCTAAGTAATTAGTTCTAAATGACCTCTAAGTACTGGGTTCTAAATGACCTCTAAGTACGTGGTTCTAAATGACCTCTAAGTACGTGGTTCTAAATGACCTATAAGTACGTGGTTCTAAATGACCTCTAAGTAAGTAGTTCTAAATGACCCCTAAGTACGTAGTTCTAAATGACCTCTAAGTACGTGAATCTAAATGACCTCTAAGTACTTGGTTCTAAATGACCTCTAAGTAAGTAGTTCTAAATGACCCCTAAGTACGTAGTACTAAATGACCTCTAAGTACGTAGTTCTAAATGACCTCTAAGTACGTAGTTCTAAATGACCTCTAAGTACGTGGGTTCTAAATTACCTCTAAGTACGAGGGTTCTAAATGACCTCTAAGAAGTTGGTTCTAAATAACCTCTAAGAACGTGGTTTCTAAATGACCTCTAAGTACGTGGGTTCTAAATGACCTCTAAGTACGTAGTTCTAAACGACCTCTAAGTACGTAGTTCTAAATGACGTCTAAGTACGTAGTTCTAAATACCTCTAGATACGTAGTTCCAAATGACCTCTAAGTAAGTGGTTCTTAATGACCTCTAAGTACGTGGTCCTAAATGACCTCTAGGTACGTAGTTCTAAATGACCTCTAAGTAAGTAGTTCTAAATGACCTCTAAGTATGTGGTTCTAAATGACCTCTAAGTACGTAGTTCTAAATGACCTCTAAGTACGAAGTCCTAAATGACCTCTAAGAACGTAGTTCTATATTACCTCTAAGTACGTAGTTCTAAATGACCTCTAAGTACGTAGTTCTAATTGACCTCTAGGTACGTAGTTCTAAATGACCTCAAAGTAAGTAGTTCTAAATGACCTCTAAGTATGTGGTTCTAAATGACCTCTAAGTAAGTGGTTCTAAATGACCTCTAAGTACGTGTTTCTATATGATCTCTTAGTACGTGGTTCTAAATGACCTCTAAGTACGTGGGTTCTTCTAAATGACTTCTAAGTACGTGGTTCAAAATGTCCTCTAAGTACGTGGTTCTAAATGACCTTATATACGTAGTGCTAAATAACCTCTAAGTACGTGGTTCTAAATGACCTCTTAGTACGTGGTTATAAATGACCTCTAAGTACGTGCTTCTAAATGACCTCTAAGTAAGTAGTTCTAAATGACCCCTAAGTACGTAGTTCTAAATGACCTCTAGGTACGTACTTCCAAATGACATCTAAGTAAGTGGTTCTAAATGACCTCTAAGTACGTGGTCCTAAATGACCTCTAGGTACGTAGTTCTAAATGACCTCCTAGTAAGTAGTTCTTAATGACCTCTAAGTATGTGGTTCTAAATGACCTCTATGTACGTAGTTCTAAATGACCTCTAAAAAGTTGGTTCTAAATGACCTCTAAGTACGTGGTTCTAAATATCTTCTAAGTACGTAGTTCTAAATGACCTCTAAGTACTTGGTTCTAAATGACCTCTAAGTACTTGGTTCTAAATGACCTCTAAGTACGTGGTTCTAAATGACCTCTAAGTACTTGGTTCTAAATGACCTCTAAGTACGTAGTTCTAAATGACCTCTAAGTTGTTGGTTCTAAATGACCTCTAAGTACGTGGTTCTAAATGACCTCTAACTACGTGGTTCTAAATGACCTCTAAGTACGTGCTTCTAAATGACCTCTAAGTAAGTAGTTCTAAATGACTCCTAAGTACGTACTGCTAAATAACCTCTAAGTACGTGGTTCTAAATGACCTCGCAGTACGTGGTTATAAATGACCTCTAAGTACGTGCTTCTAAATGACCTCTAAGTAAGTAGTTCTAAATGACCCCTAAGTACGTAGTTCTAAATCACCTCTAGGTACGTACTTCCAAATGACATCTAAGTAAGTGGTTCTAAAGTACCTCTACGTACGTAGTTCTAAATGACCTCTAAAAAGTTGGTTCTAAATGACCTCTAAGTACGTGGTTCTAAATATCTTCTAAGTACGTAGTTCTAAATGACATCTAAGTACTGGGTTCTAAATGACCTCTAAGTACGTAGTTCTAAATGACCTCTAAGTACGTGGTTCTAAATGACCTATAAGTACGTGGTTCTAAATGACCTCTAAGTAAGTAGTTCTAAATGACCCCTAAGTACGTAGTTCTAAATGACCTCTAAGTACGTGAATCTAAATGACCTCTAAGTACTTGGTTCTAAATGACCTCTAAGTAAGTTGTTCTAAATGACCCCTAAGTACGTACTACTAAATGACCTCTAAGTACGTAGTTCTAAATGACCTCTAAGTACGTAGTTTTAAATGACCTCTAAGTACGTCGGTTCTAAATTACCTCTAAGTACGTGGGTTCTAAATGACCTCTAAGAAGTTGGTTCTAAATAACCTCTAAGAACGTGGTTTCTTAATGACCTCTAAGTACGTGGGTTCTAAATGACCTCTAAGTACGTAGTTCTAAACGACCTCTAAGTACGTAGTTCTAAATGACGTCTAAGTACGTAGTTCTAAATACCTCTAGATACGTAGTTCCAAATGACCTCTAAGTAAGTCGTTCTAAATGACCTCTAAGTACGTGGTCCTAAATGACCTCTAGGTACGTAGTTCTAAATGACCTCTAAGTAAGTAGTTCTAAATGACCTCTAAGTATGTGGTTCTAAATGACCTCTAAGTACGTAGTTCTAAATCACCTCTAAGTACGAAGTCCTAAATGACCTCTAAGAACGTAGTTCTATATTACCTCTAAGTACGTAGTTCTAAATGACCTCTAAGTACGTAGTTCTAATTGACCTCTAGGTACGTAGTTCTAAATGACCTCAAAGTAAGTAGTTCTAAATGACCTCTAAGTATGTGGTTCTAAATGACCTCTAAGTAAGTGGTTCTAAATGACCTCTAAGTACGTGTTTCTATATGATCTCTTAGTACGTGGTTCTAAATGCCCTCTAAGTATGTGGTTCTAAATGACCTTATATACGTAGTGCTAAATAACCTCTAAGTACGTGGTTCTAAATGACCTCTTAGTACGTGGTTATAAATGACCTCTAAGTACGTGGTTCTAAATGACCTCTAAGTACGTGCTTCTAAATGACCTCTAGGTACGTACTTCCAAATGACATCTAAGTAAGTGGTTCTAAATGACCTCTAAGTACGTGGTTCTAGATGACCTCTAAGTACGAGGTTCTAAATGACCTCTATGTACGTGCTTCTAAATGACCTCTAAGTACGTAGTTCTAAATGACCATAAGTACGTGGATTTAAATGACCTTAAAGTACGTAGTTCTAAATGACCTCTAAGTACGAAGTCCTAAATGACCTCTAAGAACGTAGTTCTATATTACCTCTAAGTACGTAGTTCTAAATGACCTCTAAGTACGTAGTTCTAATTTATTGACCTCTAGGTACGTAGTTCTAAATGACCTCAAAGTAAGTAGTTCTAAATGACCTCTAAGTATGTGGTTCTAAATGACCTCTAAGTACGTGGTCCTAAATGACCTCTAGGTACGTAGTTCTAAATGACCTCTAAGTAAGTAGTTCTAAATGACCTCTAAGTATGTGGTTCTAAATGACCTCTAAGTACGTAGTTCTAAATGACCTCTAAGTACGAAGTGCTAAATGACCTCTAAGAACGTAGTTCTATATTACCTCTAAGTACGTAGTTCTAAATGACCTCTAAGTACGTAGTTCTAATTGACCTCTAGGTACGTAGTTCTAAATGACCTCAAAGTAAGTAGTTCTAAATGACCTCTAAGTAAGTAGTTCTAAATGACCCCTAAGTACGTAGTTCTAAATCACCTCTAGGTACGTACTTCCAAATGACATCTAAGTAAGTGGTTCTAAAGGACCTCTACGTACGTAGTTCTAAATGATCTCTAAAAAGTTGGTTCTAAATGACATCTAAGTACGTGGTTCTAAATATCTTCTAAGTAATTAGTTCTAAATGACCTCTAAGTACTGGGTTCTAAATGACCTCTAAGTACGTGGTTCTAAATGACCTCTAAGTACGTGGTTCTAAATGACCTATAAGTACGTGGTTCTAAATGACCTCTAAGTAAGTAGTTCTAAATGACCCCTAAGTACGTAGTTCTAAATGACCTCTAAGTACGTGAATCTAAATGACCTCTAAGTACTTGGTTCTAAATGACCTCTAAGTAAGTAGTTCTAAATGACCCCTAAGTACGTAGTACTAAATGACCTCTAAGTACGTAGTTCTAAATGACCTCTAAGTACGTAGTTCTAAATGACCTCTAAGTACGTGGGTTCTAAATTACCTCTAAGTACGAGGGTTCTAAATGACCTCTAAGAAGTTGGTTCTAAATAACCTCTAAGAACGTGGTTTCTAAATGACCTCTAAGTACGTGGGTTCTAAATGACCTCTAAGTACGTAGTTCTAAACGACCTCTAAGTACGTAGTTCTAAATGACGTCTAAGTACGTAGTTCTAAATACCTCTAGATACGTAGTTCCAAATGACCTCTAAGTAAGTGGTTCTTAATGACCTCTAAGTACGTGGTCCTAAATGACCTCTAGGTACGTAGTTCTAAATGACCTCTAAGTAAGTAGTTCTAAATGACCTCTAAGTATGTGGTTCTAAATGACCTCTAAGTACGTAGTTCTAAATGACCTCTAAGTACGAAGTCCTAAATGACCTCTAAGAACGTAGTTCTATATTACCTCTAAGTACGTAGTTCTAAATGACCTCTAAGTACGTAGTTCTAATTGACCTCTAGGTACGTAGTTCTAAATGACCTCAAAGTAAGTAGTTCTAAATGACCTCTAAGTATGTGGTTCTAAATGACCTCTAAGTAAGTGGTTCTAAATGACCTCTAAGTACGTGTTTCTATATGATCTCTTAGTACGTGGTTCTAAATGACCTCTAAGTACGTGGGTTCTTCTAAATGACTTCTAAGTACGTGGTTCAAAATGTCCTCTAAGTACGTGGTTCTAAATGACCTTATATACGTAGTGCTAAATAACCTCTAAGTACGTGGTTCTAAATGACCTCTTAGTACGTGGTTATAAATGACCTCTAAGTACGTGCTTCTAAATGACCTCTAAGTAAGTAGTTCTAAATGACCCCTAAGTACGTAGTTCTAAATGACCTCTAGGTACGTACTTCCAAATGACATCTAAGTAAGTGGTTCTAAATGACCTCTAAGTACGTGGTCCTAAATGACCTCTAGGTACGTAGTTCTAAATGACCTCCTAGTAAGTAGTTCTTAATGACCTCTAAGTATGTGGTTCTAAATGACCTCTATGTACGTAGTTCTAAATGACCTCTAAAAAGTTGGTTCTAAATGACCTCTAAGTACGTGGTTCTAAATATCTTCTAAGTACGTAGTTCTAAATGACCTCTAAGTACTTGGTTCTAAATGACCTCTAAGTACTTGGTTCTAAATGACCTCTAAGTACGTGGTTCTAAATGACCTCTAAGTACTTGGTTCTAAATGACCTCTAAGTACGTAGTTCTAAATGACCTCTAAGTTGTTGGTTCTAAATGACCTCTAAGTACGTGGTTCTAAATGACCTCTAACTACGTGGTTCTAAATGACCTCTAAGTACGTGCTTCTAAATGACCTCTAAGTAAGTAGTTCTAAATGACTCCTAAGTACGTACTGCTAAATAACCTCTAAGTACGTGGTTCTAAATGACCTCGCAGTACGTGGTTATAAATGACCTCTAAGTACGTGCTTCTAAATGACCTCTAAGTAAGTAGTTCTAAATGACCCCTAAGTACGTAGTTCTAAATCACCTCTAGGTACGTACTTCCAAATGACATCTAAGTAAGTGGTTCTAAAGTACCTCTACGTACGTAGTTCTAAATGACCTCTAAAAAGTTGGTTCTAAATGACCTCTAAGTACGTGGTTCTAAATATCTTCTAAGTACGTAGTTCTAAATGACATCTAAGTACTGGGTTCTAAATGACCTCTAAGTACGTAGTTCTAAATGACCTCTAAGTACGTGGTTCTAAATGACCTATAAGTACGTGGTTCTAAATGACCTCTAAGTAAGTAGTTCTAAATGACCCCTAAGTACGTAGTTCTAAATGACCTCTAAGTACGTGAATCTAAATGACCTCTAAGTACTTGGTTCTAAATGACCTCTAAGTAAGTTGTTCTAAATGACCCCTAAGTACGTACTACTAAATGACCTCTAAGTACGTAGTTCTAAATGACCTCTAAGTACGTAGTTTTAAATGACCTCTAAGTACGTCGGTTCTAAATTACCTCTAAGTACGTGGGTTCTAAATGACCTCTAAGAAGTTGGTTCTAAATAACCTCTAAGAACGTGGTTTCTTAATGACCTCTAAGTACGTGGGTTCTAAATGACCTCTAAGTACGTAGTTCTAAACGACCTCTAAGTACGTAGTTCTAAATGACGTCTAAGTACGTAGTTCTAAATACCTCTAGATACGTAGTTCCAAATGACCTCTAAGTAAGTCGTTCTAAATGACCTCTAAGTACGTGGTCCTAAATGACCTCTAGGTACGTAGTTCTAAATGACCTCTAAGTAAGTAGTTCTAAATGACCTCTAAGTATGTGGTTCTAAATGACCTCTAAGTACGTAGTTCTAAATCACCTCTAAGTACGAAGTCCTAAATGACCTCTAAGAACGTAGTTCTATATTACCTCTAAGTACGTAGTTCTAAATGACCTCTAAGTACGTAGTTCTAATTGACCTCTAGGTACGTAGTTCTAAATGACCTCAAAGTAAGTAGTTCTAAATGACCTCTAAGTATGTGGTTCTAAATGACCTCTAAGTAAGTGGTTCTAAATGACCTCTAAGTACGTGTTTCTATATGATCTCTTAGTACGTGGTTCTAAATGCCCTCTAAGTATGTGGTTCTAAATGACCTTATATACGTAGTGCTAAATAACCTCTAAGTACGTGGTTCTAAATGACCTCTTAGTACGTGGTTATAAATGACCTCTAAGTACGTGCTTCTAAATGACCTCTAAGTAAGTAGTTCTAAATGACCCCTAAGTACGTAGTTCTAAATGACCTCTAGGTACGTACTTCCAAATGACATCTAAGTAAGTGGTTCTAAATGACCTCTAAGTACGTGGTCCTAAATGACCTCTAGGTACGTAGTTCTAAATGACCTCTAAGTAAGTAGTTCTTAATGACCTCTAAGTATGTGGTTCTAAATGACCTCTATGTACGTAGTTCTAAATGACCTCTAAAAAGTTGGTTCTAAATGACCTCTAAGTACGTGGTTCTAAATATCTTCTAAGTACGTAGTTCTAAATGACCTCTAAGTACTTGGTTCTAAATGACCTCTAAGTACTTGGTTCTAAAAGACCTCATATACGTGGTTCTAAATGGCCTCTAATTACGTGGGTTCTAAATGACCCCTAAGTTCGTAGTTCTAAATGACCTCTAAATACGTAGCTCTAAATGACCTCTAAGTACGTAGTTCTAAATGACCTCTATGTACGTGGTTCTATATGACCTCTAAGTACGTGGGTTCTAAATGACATCTGAGTACGTGGTTCTAAATGACCTCTAAGTACGTAGTTCTAAATGACCGCTAAGTTGTTGGTTCGAATTGACCTCTAAGTACGTGGTTCTAAATGACATCTAAGTACGTAGTTCTAATTGACCTCTAAATAGTTGGTTCTAAATGACCTCTAAGTACGTGGTTCTAAATATCTTCTAAGTACGTAGTTCTAAATGACGTCTAAGTACGTAGTTCTCAATACCTCTAGATACGTAGTTCCAAATGACCTCAAAGTAAGTGGTTCTAAATGACCTCTAAGTACGTGGTCCTAAATGACCTCTAGGTACGTAGTTCTAAATGACCTCTAAGTAAGTAGTTCTAAATGACCTTTAAGTATGTGGTTCTAAATGACCTCTAAGTTCTAGGTTCTAAATGACCTCAAGGTACGTAGTTCCAAATGACCTCCAAGTAAGTGGTTCTAAATGACGTCTAAGTACGTGGTTCTAAATGACCTATAAGTACGTAGTTCTAAATGACCTCTAAGTACGTAGTTCTAATTGACCTCTAGGTACGTTGTTCTAAATGACCTCAAAGTAAGTAGTTCTAAATGACCTCTAAGTATGTGGTTCGAAATGACCTCTAAGTAAGTGGTTCTAAATGACCTCTAAGTACGTGGTTCTATATGATCTCTTAGTACGTGGTTCTAAATGACCTCTAAGTACGTGGGTTCTTCTAAATGACTTCTAAGTACGTGTTTCAAAATGTCCTCTAAGTACGTGGTTCTAAATGACCTTATATACGTAGTGCTAAATAACCTCTAAGTACGTGGTTCTAAATGACCTCTAAGTACGTGGTTCTAAATGACCTCTAAGTACGTGCTTCTAAATGACCTCTAAGTAAGTAGTTCTAAATGATGACCCCTAAGTACGTAGTTCTAAATGACCTCTAGGTACGTACTTCCAAATGACATCTAAGTAAGTGGTTCTAAATGACCTCTAAGTACGAGGTTCTATATGACCTCTAAGTACGTGGGTACTAAATGACCTCTAAGTACGTGGGTTCTAAATGACCCCTAAGTTCGTAGTTCTAAATGACCTCTAAGTACGTGGTTCAAATGACCTCTAAGTAAGTAGTTCTAAATGACTCCTAAGTACGTAGTTCTAAATGACCTCTAAGTACGTGGTTCTATATGACCTCTTAGTACGTGGTTCTAAATGACCTCTAAGTACGTGGGTTCTTCTAATGACTTCTAAGTACGTGGTTCTAAATGTCCTCTAAGTACGTAGTTCTAAATGACGTCTAAGTACGTAGTTCTAAATACCTCTAGATACGTAGTTCCAAATGACCTCTAAGTAAGTGGTTCTAAATGACCTCTAAGTACGTGGTCCTAAATGACCTCTAGGTACGTAGTTCTAAATGACCTCTAAGTAAGTAGTTCTAAATGACCTCTAAGTATGTGGTTCTAAATGACCTCTAAGTACGTAGTTCTAAATGACCTCTAAGTACGAAGTCCTAAATGACCTCTAAGAACGTAGTTCTATATTACCTCTAAGTACGTAGTTCTAAATGACCTCTAAGTACGTAGTTCTAATTGACCTCTAGGTACGTAGTTCTAAATGACCTCAAAGTAAGTAGTTCTAAATGACCTCTAAGTATGTGGTTCTAAATGACCTCTAAGTAAGTGGTTCTAAATGACCTCTAAGTACGTGTTTCTATATGATCTCTTAGTACGTGGTTCTAAATGACCTCTAAGTACGTAGTTCTAAATGACCTCTAAGTTGTTGGTTCTAAATGACCTCTAAGTACGTGGTTCTAAATGACCTCTCAGTACGTGGTTCTAAATGACCTCTAAGTACGTGGTTCTAAATGACATCTAAGTACGTAGTTCTAAATGACCTCTAAATAGTTGGTTCTAAATGACCTCTAAGTACGTGCTTCTAAATATCTTCTAAGTACGTAGTTCTAAATGACGTCTAATTACGTAGTTCTCAATACCTCTAGATACGTAGTTCCAAATGACCTCTAAGTAAGTGGTTCTAAATGACCTCTAAGTACGCGGTCCTAAATGACCTCTAGGTACGTAGTTCTAAATGACCTCAAAGTAAGTAGTTCTAAATGACCTCTAAGTATGTGGTTCTAAATGACCTCTAAGTAAGTGGTTCTAAATGACCTCTAAGTACGTGTTTCTATATGATCTCTTAGTACGTGGTTCTAAATGACCTCTAAGTACGTGGGTTCTTCTAAATGACTTCTAAGTACGTGGTTCAAAATGTCCTCTAAGTACGTGGTTCTAAATGACCTTATATACGTAGTGCTAAATAACCTCTAAGTACGTGGTTCTAAATGACCTCTTAGTACGTGGTTATAAATGACCTCTAAGTACGTGGGTTCTAAATGACCCCTAAGTTCGTAGTTCTAAATGACCTCTAAATACGTAGCTCTAAATGACCTCTAAGTACGTAGTTCTTAATGACCTCTATGTACGTGGTTCTATATGACCTCTAAGTACGTGGGCTCTAAATGACATCTGAGTACGTGGTTCTAAATGACCTCTAAGTACGTAGTTCTAAATGACCTCTAAGTTGTTGGTTCTAAATGACCTCTAAGTACGTGGTTCTAAATGACCTCTCAGTACGTGGTTCTAAATGACCTCTAAGTACGTGGTTCTAAATGACATCTAAGTACGTAGTTCTAAATGACCTCTAAATAGTTGGTTCTAAATGACCTCTAAGTACGTGCTTCTAAATATCTTCTAAGTACGTAGTTCTAAATGACGTCTAATTACGTAGTTCTCAATACCTCTAGATACGTAGTTCCAAATGACCTCTAAGTAAGTGGTTCTAAATGACCTCTAAGTACGCGGTCCTAAATGACCTCTAGGTACGTAGTTCTAAATGACCTCAAAGTAAGTAGTTCTAAATGACCTCTAAGTATGTGGTTCTAAATGACCTCTAAGTAAGTGGTTCTAAATGACCTCTAAGTACGTGTTTCTATATGATCTCTTAGTACGTGGTTCTAAATGACCTCTAAGTACGTGGGTTCTTCTAAATGACTTCTAAGTACGTGGTTCAAAATGTCCTCTAAGTACGTGGTTCTAAATGACCTTATATACGTAGTGCTAAATAACCTCTAAGTACGTGGTTCTAAATGACCTCTTAGTACGTGGTTATAAATGACCTCTAAGTACGTGCTTCTAAATGACCTCTAAGTTAGTAGTTCTAAATGACCCCTAAGTACGTAGTTCTAAATGACCTCTAGGTACGTACTTCCAAATGACATCTAAGTAAGTGGTTCTAAATGACCTCTAAGTACGTGGTCCT
>CAUPSG010000707.1:0-48668 GCA_963513935.1 Aphrophora alni
ACTTACTACACGTGAACCTCTGATTCAAAACCGTGTCACCAAACTTTAGAAAATAACTTTAGCTCCTCAACGAAGTGAAAAAGTATCTATTAACGTATGTAAATACAGGATTCTGAATGTATTTTTACTTTTCACATATACAAAGTGTTTCAAAACTACGTTCCAAAATATCAGTCTATCGTTTCTTGGATCAAAATAAGTAAAAAGGGTTCCCATGAACATATGCCTTAAAATATTTAGTTTCCGTCTGTCAGCCACGTTGTGTTTTATTAAAAAAATATCATATTTTAAGAAACAAATTAAATATCTAGTCCAAATTAGGTATACATTTTTTTTATGATCCTTCTATCAATGTAAAAAAAAAATAGAACTTGTTTTTATGTTTACTTTAAGCTACTGAAAAATTACAAAACCCATTTAGTTTGCCATTAAAGAAGAAAACGTTGTGGTCTCTTGTAATTTTTTTTAAAGTAATGGATTTATTTATTTTTTTAAAATTTTAATGTAATAGCAGATATTTCTTGTTGAAACTTCATATTCAAGGATAAAATAAAGCAAAAGCTTAAAGTTTCAAAATATTTAAATTATTGAAATAATTTGAAACTATAAGCTTTTGCTTTATTTTATCCTCAATGGATTTA
Organism: Aphrophora alni; assembly: GCA_963513935.1. Taxonomy (NCBI): domain Eukaryota; kingdom Metazoa; phylum Arthropoda; class Insecta; order Hemiptera; family Aphrophoridae; genus Aphrophora; species Aphrophora alni. The sequence continues at coordinate 642 of CAUPSG010000707.1, forward strand.
TATATTTTACAATAAAAGTTTTAAAAAGTACAAAACAAAGTCCTAGTTTTTGGTATATTGATAAAAGATCATATAAAATATGTATACCAAATTTGGACTCGATATTTACAGTAAGCTATTTCCAAAAATATAATGTTAATTATTTCTGTCGGTCGTATATAAAGTGATGCTTAAAATCGACAATGAAATTGTTATAAAAGATGTAATTTGATGATTAATTTACACACATCCGTATACGAAATAGCAAGTAAAAATATTACGGTAAGGAATAATTGGTAAAAAATTAACATTCACATTCATTGAAAACTCGTTCTGAATTAAGTACGAGTTATGGTGATCCCACAAAGGGATCAGTTTAGGTCCTTATTTTTCCGTCTATACACATTTTGTTAAAATTTTGGTGAAATGCAAAAAATAAATTACCCAAGTGTTCCCAAAATCTCAAGTAAAAAATATAACAAAAATAATTGACAATACTCAACAACGAATTTGACCACCTTTATTAAAACCTAGATTTTAATCAAACTGTCGTCCTCACATTGACCTGCTCATCTCTCAATTGTTCAAAAACTCTTTCAATTTTGTTATACTTAAATATTGTGTTTTATAATTTTTTTCTTCTGTCGCTGTTATTTCTCAATGTGGTAAGCCGATTGCAGATAATTACAAGTTTATAATGTCAATGAAATATCAAGTTTACTAACCAAAAAAAAAACTCTTGATATTGAGTTACATAATTTTTAGTATAGTATTTATTTGTAGGTAACGTTACAATTATAAAGTTTACAAGTAGCACAATCTATTGGATAATCCTTGAAGAAATAAGTTATGATTAAATAAAAGTATAATATTGATTTGTTATCTATTGATTAGACGAATAATAAAATCAAACTTAAAGTCGCTACGAAGTTGATTTGTCGATTCGTTAGAAAATAGATTACTTGAGGATACAATATTGCAATGCCTTTGAAAATAGTTTATTATCTGTGGGACTTACCTACATATTTTAGCCTAAAAACTCTTATGAGGCAAATTAAAAAATTGGTGTACAACTACACTGCTGAAGAAAGAAATAGAGAAAGAAGCATGGAAATTTATACAGCTGTTTCTCCTGCAGAGAAAATCGCAGATTTGTAAAATATATCCATCCTACCTTAGGTCATCCAGGCAACTATCTTTTTTCTTAAAAAAAAAAAAAAAAAATACAAATTTATGCTGAGGACGCGTTTATGGTACAAACGAAGATTAGTTCCTTACTTAAATATGTAAATATTGTTTTAAAGATGGTGTCTCTGATAATAAAACACAATTTTAATTTTTTTAAATTTTGCAATTTCCACTGTTTATTAGTCTAGCCGACCAATGGTTTCACCTGCTAAGGCCTGACGAGGCTGTATTACAGAAGAAAAATGAAAAACATAGAACCTTAAAAACTAAATGGTGGGAGTTAGATACAATGAATGGAAGGGTGGGGAAATACCCGACCTGGGCAATGACCATAGGAACAATACAGAATGTTAAAACCAGTTAAGTGTTCTAGGTACAGACAGCTTTTAAAGGTTTTACTAAAGGAGAATTATACAAATCTAATAGGTTATTTAAAACTAAATTAGGATTATAGTATCTCATTCTTTTAACTTCTAAGCTCTCCAAAGCATTCAATTTCCTACCTTTAATAAATATTGGTCGGGCTTTGCAAAATAAAAAAAAACGTGTTTTATTGTCTTTAAACATGGAATTCCACCAAGAACCTTCGGTCTCAACAGTAATGAAAACTGTTTATTTCCACATTTTGACTGACAACTATAGAAATGATATTTTTGGTGACGATTAGTTTTGGTTCCTTTAAATGTGATTTTGGAAGCAAGAGAGATAAATTTTACAGTGTTTTTGAATCGTTAGTGTTGATATTCTGAAAAATCATAATTTTGTGTTTTTTGTAGGAGTCACCCTAAAATTTGGCTATAGAGATGTGGGCAAAAAAAAAGAGAAAAAAGCCTTACGTACCAAATTTAATTAATGTCAGTTGATGCCTTTGGGGTGTAGAGTATTGAACTGTTTATATTATGAATAAAATGGTGAATTTGTTTTTTATAAAATCGAAGTATTTAAAACGTCAGTTTTAATTGTACAGAGAGACACCCGTGTGATATTATAAGGGTTGTTGGTTCTACCTGCTGACCCTAATAAAGAAAAATCAATGAAACTGCAAAGCATCTTTTCCAGTTTCACAACTCACAAAAACTATTTAAAAAAACTTATACGCTACGCATTGTTATTTATGTGTTTAAATTAAGTTGTATACGTCATTAAAAAAATATATAATATATTATTTTGCAATTGCAATTCAATTTAAAACCAATTAATTTTTCACATTTGTAGGTCAAGCGATGTTTAAGTTTTTTGGGTGGGGGGGGGGTTGTATCTGACGTTTGTAATTTGACTTAACGCCAACAATATCATTTTTTTGGATCAAATAAACAAACATATTCGTGTAGACGGACAGACATGCGGATGAAATTGTAAGGGTCGTTGGTACTTAGGAACCCTAAACGTTCACTTTTTAAACTCAGAAACCTCAAGGCGGATATATTCGCAAAAACTTGTCATACATTTTTGACGAATCACATAAATTCTTTATATACTACGTATATTTGAAAAAGTAAAAATAAATTACAAGTAAGAAAAAACAATCGTTACGTATTCAGTGGTACTATGTTCAAATTAGGCAAAACGAATCCCATGCGACTTTATCGATATGCTTTGGTTTATGTTCCAAACCAAAGCTCCAAACTGCAAATAAAATAAATTATAGCTAGCTGTAAATTGTAAAGTACTACAATAAACCTCATCATTTCTTTTTAGTATTCTCAACATTATTTGGGAACTGTTATTTTATTTTAATGCGGTTTCACACAAGTTTAGGTTGTAAATGTTCTCACTCAAACTTTGGTCGAGTTTGCTTATTTGTAGTTGTTTAAATGCAAAACATCTTTCGGTCGTTATAACCTTATAAAAAAAAGGGGTAACAATAACAGAAAATAAAGACCTAGCCCTCCAATACCCTTACGGTGTCAGAGTCGAAAAGAACAAAAGTTCAGTGCGACATGATACGAAAGATGAAAAGATAGAGGGATCTTACCCAGGACTTCATGAAAAAAGTTATTAATCCTACTAGATCCTCCAAGCCCGTACTCACTATAGTGAGCCCCGAGGGTAACTTTGGTAGAAATAGTTACAACAGATTTTGAGAGATTCAACTTCAAGAAGACAGGTTCTTTCCCTGTTTTAATCTATAGAATTATACTCCTGACTACGAATTTTCTTAAATAGAGTGAATTATACATTTACTATCATCTAATGGGTCATTAAATCGTTGTGAGGTCACCTGATTCCAAAAAGTGTTGTTTTGTGGGAATGATGTCTGCCTGTAGGCTGTCTTATGTGGAGTTCTTTGCAAACCATACTAGTGGATCGTTTTTAATCAAATTTTTATGTGGGCATATTATGGGACGATGTTTTAATTTCGTTGCTAACTCTAAATGTAAATTAGAAACATACGGTTAGTTGTGTTACGATAGGCCAATTTCTTGGGTTCAATAGATAAATTACTTGGTTTGATGATTCAGTTATACATATATAGTTATGAAAAACAATTTACACAATTACAATTGATACAAGAATTTAACTAATACATTTTGATACAATAACAATATGTATTTGTAACCCAGAGCGATTATTAACAAGAAATTGAATGCAACCAAGCTCTCTATTAAAGAGTGTTGGTATAGTGTAACCTATACTATATGAATAGATAAATCACACGGAGTTTTCTCTTCCCTGTTACTGTAGTTTAACCGTATTCGGACTGTGGCCCTTCGTGATAATTGGTTTCCTCGACTCTTCTCCTGATGAACTCAACGACGTCGACGGCACTCTGGCAATAAACGAATGTCTCGCTTTCTTCCGGCAGCCTCACTGCCCACGTCCAATCAGCCCGGTGATAGATCGACCTCGATTCCTCCCCACCTTAAATTAAATATCTTATAGTCATTCTTGACACGTTTGATGGTGGCAAGTTCAGTGGTTTCCAAACTCTTTACATCTTTTCACAACACTTGTGAAACTCTTAGTGGTAACTCTTAGTTACCAAATGTAAGGACTTCGAATAAATTAACCTTAACTATATAACCTAATATAAATAAATATTGAGCTTGAGTTGTGAAATAATATTAGATAGAAAAAACTCGAACACAAGATCTCGATCACAAGAAAATTACGTTTGCTTAATGAAACTCGTTTCAACGACAAAGTTGCCATCCTCATGTGACTTTGTCGTTGAAACGTGTTTGATTAAGTAAACGTAATTTCTGTGAGATCGTGCGTTCGAGTTTTTTTTGTATACAACCTAATCCTTAAGACTGGATTAATTCCTAATAGTAGTGAACTTTAGTTGAGAAGTCTAGAACAACGGCGATGGGAACTTCGATATGCTAACCCCACATTACCGAACTGAAAACCATTACAGTATAGCAGGTTTAGCCTCCACACGGACTTTTGCGTCATGGAGTTTAACTTTAGGACAGCTCCAAAATGTGGGTAGCTTTCACAAGAAAAAACACACACACAAATACTATTAATTTCGGTTAGTTTTATTTGATTTTGGGGATGGGTGAATGAGACAGTTTAGATTTTGTGATCATAAGTTTTGTAGATCAATGAAAAATTTGAGGTCAATTTCTGTTGATACGATTACCGTATTATTATTTTACGAGTTTTGTAAAAATAAAACACTAAGTACTAGAAGTCACGGAGCCTATTTAGCATTTATTATTTAAAATAAGCTAGGTATATTTTAAAATAATTTATACATGTATAATACATTGCTATTAGAAACGGAATGATATTTATGTTCTACCATTAAATGATAAAAATATCATTCACTAGTGGTTTTGACGATTTTAGTAATTTCAAATGTTTGCAGCAACCCGTGTTGGTTTCCTTTCCATCACGGGATAGGGTTTTGTTTCATCGCTGGACTTCCCTTCCAAATGTATGAATGTAGGAAAAGTTACGGGCGTACCTTGGGATTACGATTATGTAATCAGTTATCCACACTTTTTGACTTGTTTTGCGGAAACTACGCATTTGTCCTGGAATCAGAGCGTGCCGAGCCTTCGACCCAGGAACTTGTGTTCAAATGCGTCTGTAGATTAGTATTTTCCAATAATTGAGCCCGCCGGAAGAAACGGCTAGTGTATTTCAGTGTAGGGTCGGACGATCCTGGGGTAATTTATCCACGCATTCGGTTAATTTGTTTATACATAGTACGGTGTGAAGTTATGCCAGGGTCGTAACCAAGTCAGTCAGCTCCAAAATTCATTCCTACTGTTCGTTAGTTTAATTTATATTTAGTTAAATTTAAGATATTTAGTTAACACTAAAATTAGTTTTACGGCTAGTTAAAAATGGCTGGCCAAGTGCTAATTAAACCAAGTGTGGATAGTTGAGTGCACTGTTGATTTAGTTCTTAACTTGGGAAAAACAAGATCGACGGAACCAATCAAATAGTACCAATACATATATAGGGGCCCAGTTATATCCCTATAACTCTCGTGAGGTTCTTTTAATTCTATTTAATTCGAATGGGTCCATGAATTATTTCTTTGAAATAAAACATCATTAGAGAATAGAACGGCTCCACGTAAAAAGTGATTGTTTTAGAAACTCCATATTTTTCTATTTTATCTATTGACGTAAACGCTAAGATGAAATGAGATTTATTCCAGGAGAACTATTATTCCAACATTATAATACAAGCCGATCCTTTAAATGTATGGAGAAAATTGGTTTCCTGGGCCTGGTAGGAAATGTTAAATTGTTTTTTTTAGATTAGGGAGTCCAATAGGGTAAGTTTGTTTAAAATATTTGTTAAACAGCTCTTCTGAACCTCTTAATTGTGTACATCGCTACTTTCCGTCCGTTAGGCCCTAACGAGTTTTGTAAATGATTACATATTGAAATATCTCCACTCGCTTAGCTCGTGGCCCTACCGGTCCTCGAAGCTGTACATATGTAAAGAACGTCAGGATTTAAAATTATATCTTTAACAATAACTCGCTTCGATCGTGTCAGTATCTTGTCTCTACCGGTCCTCGAAGCTGTACATATGTAAAGAACGTCAGGATTTAAAATCATATCTTTAACAATAACTCGCTTCGATCGTGTCAGTATCTTGTCTCTACCGGTCCTCGAAGCTGTACATAGGCTATGTATAGAACGTCAGGATTTAAAATTATATCTTTAACAATAACTCGCTTCGATCGTGTCAGTATCTTGTCTCTACCGGTCCTCGAAGCTGTACATAGGCTATGTATAGAACGTCAGGATTTAAAATTATATCTTTAACAATAACTTCGCTTTTCATCAGCGATGTAGGTATTCTTACATCCAGAATTAAAACCTGCAAATTTGTATCTAATTTAATGTCTTATAGGTTTTATAATACACGATATATTTTTTATATTTACAGTTCGATTTTTCTCACAATCAAGGAGGTTCTATATGAGCATACTACAGCCATTTTCATTTCCCTATCTTAAATATTGTGGCCGCTCTCGTGCTTACGTGTAAATGACAACAAGGACAATGATAACGACTGACAGAGGGCGTGTCGAAAATTACTTTTTTCCTGAGATTATGAAACGTGAAAGATCAGTCAAGAAACAGAGGTCGAAATATTTGACGATTACCAAACTTATACTTCTTCTGGGTAAATTAAAGGCAAATTATAAGAAGAAAAGAAGTAATGAAGAGAATAAAGCACATGCTTAAATTGAAAGGTAATGAAATAAACTAAAAAGAATTGCATAAAGATATTGTTCTCATTATCTACTCCAGTACAAGTGAAACTAACTTTCCGATGATGGCGAGCATACACTATAGGGATCACCCGCAGTAGTGGCATAGCCAATTGTAGATAGATGGCTTAAACCTAGTTAGTGGCTATTGGGAAACTATTGATGCCCTTGGAAAAGGCACCTGTTCGAAAAAAAGTTAAAGTATATAGTTTACTTCAAGTGGAAAATTGTGATGAGCGATGGCTCCAAAACAGTCTAAACTCTATTGAAATTTATAATAATAATATCCAGAATATAAAGACCATTGGGAATTGTCATTAATAGAATTATTTAGAATTATAAAATCCTATTGATTTCTGTTAAATATGCATCTAACAGAAGACGCAGCTGTAACTTTTTGTTGTTCTCTGAAAGGTTTTTATTCAGGTAAAAGATAATTTTAAAACCTTCCAGACATTTGAATGTAATTAAACTCCAAACTATAAGTATGTATGCAACTCAAAATTAATTTGAAGTCTCATAAACTGTAATTTAACATTGTTGTTATTAGTTGACACAGTTTAGTAGTAAAAAGTCCTGGCGCCAAAGTGTTGTTTAATGCGAGTCCTGCAATAAACTGTTGAAGGAATGTAGGATAGGCAAACTCAGCACCGTTGGTAATTTAATAGAACATGGCTTTCTGTATCAGTAGAGTACCCGTCACTCTACATACAAAATAAACGTTGAGTAAAAAACATTGAAATATCTTTTTAACACGAAAGGACATGAATATATTTTCTTGTTTTTATTTTTTCACATAGATGTAGTATGGAAAGAGTTTGTGAAGGGTGTAATTTATTCAAAAATTTGTGGTTTTATCAGTTTTGAGATCTTCTGACTTCAAGAAAGTGGGAAAGTGTCTTGTGTGCAAACAAATAGGGCTGATTTTAATGAAATTTGATGTGGGTATATTCTGGCCTTAAAGTGTTTTTCATTGTTGATAACTCAAAATTTGGGGATAGTGTCATAATAAAAAATACAAAATTAAGACTTTTTTCAATACCAGCTGTTACAATTTTGATAAAACTTTGCTTAAATGTAGCCTTAAGGGCCGCAATAGTAGTCTTCTATCAATAAGTAGTCCTAAACTAATGAGGAACCAATAAATTGGAGTGGGAAAAGAATTTTCAAAATGACAAGGGTACTAAACAGAGAGTCATGAGATAGCTAGGGAGCAATGAGTCGTATATAGTAAACCATCCTGTGAATAGATGAAAACAATTTTGTAATGTTTAAATTAGAAGTAAAAGGTTTAAATTAACGGAGATAATAAGTTGTTATGATATATATCACCTTAAAGTTAATGAACGGGATTTCTTAGTTTAGAATTACTCAAAAGTTGGCACTGAACTCATTATAATGATCATTATTCCCTAAAGGTGGTACGAAAATCCATTGAGTTCATGTACTTATTGTGACGAAGTTCATGATTGTTTTTATACTGTATAAAGAGTTACTGTGTAAGTCGGAAAGATATTTTGCATGGACTTTCCGTTGTAGTTTGTGTTACTAATTGGAACAAGAGACAGGACAATATTACTTCGTTACAAGCGACATTGATACTAATCTGTAAACTCGCCTTGTAGACTTTACGTATGTATTTAATTATGTTAATTTATTGATTTTAACTCTTATACATTATTTTATGAAGCTAGTATTATTGATTAAATAATTATTTCAATTGAAAAATATATGACCTAGACTGGGAATCGAAGTCGAGTATACAGATTAGTTTCAATATCGTTTGTAGCAAGGTAATTTTCCTGTCATAACTCAAAAATTGCAGCAAAAACAAATTCAAGTGAGAAGTGTACGTCCTGCGCTGGGAAACAATCAAGCATAACTCAGTTGGTAGAGAATTGGCGCGTAAAACCAAAAGTCCTGCGTTCAATTCCCAGTCTAGGTCGTATATTTTTTACATGAAATAATTATTTAATCAATAATACTAGCTTAGTAAAATAATGTATGAGTTAAAATCAATAAATTAATATGATGACCGTTGTTGCGTTAAAAACTTTCACAATTCAATTCTTAACATCCTACATTCATTGGTCAATTTGGAGTAACTTTCAGCTAAAGCTAGTTTACCCAAAATATCAAGATAATATCATAAAAGAAATGGCGATTTCTATTCACGTTAAAAAGGATATTAACTTTCTATAATGATGTAATATGAATAAACACTCCATACAATTCCAACATGTGGTTATAATAAACAAAACCCAACTTTTGTAATTCCTAACAATGGGTATGTTGAGGCAGTTTCCTATTTCATTAAATGACTCTTGTCTGGTTATCCTGTACTTTACTACAGGAAACTATAGGACTCGAACAAAACTCCAGATAACAAAACTCCAGAGCATAAAGGAGTCGGATATCGTTTACCAAGCAATAACAGACGGGTTATTGTATATACCAGATTATATTATCACATAAAGTATATTATAATCTTATAAATGACGAAGTTTTATGTCTATTTTATTATCAAACATAGTTTTAAGTACTCGTTAAAACGGTTGGGTTATGAAATTTTAAAAATCAATACAACAATATTTTGTTATAGCTTCAGGTATTTTTTAGTATAAGGATTTTATTTTAAAATTTCCCACTACTCGAGGGGTCTCGTTCGCTCCTCTCTGAATTATTAAAACATAAAAACCTCGCCGCTTCTTCCTCAGGCGCACTTTACGTTTAGGTAACCTGTGTACATTTTTAATTACACCCGAGAATGTAACAAAAACTCCGTTTGACTTTACCTTTATATATTTAGTAGTAAGGGAGGTGTTGAGTTGTAGAGAGAAATTCAATTTGATGAATTTATTTAGTAACAATGTTTTAGTAATAATACAACTTTTGCCTACAATTAATTAAACACGAATATAATAAAATAACAGTGCATAAGAAACTTTCACATTCACGGGTTTCTCATTCCCAATTGAAATTCTAACCAAATTGAATTAATGTGTCAAACTGTAGAGTGGAAATAAGGTACTGTAATCATTTACAAAAAAAATCAAAATTAATCACGATAATCATAATAAAATCGTAAAGAGTTAATAACGCAGGGGGAGGTTGACTCTTCCTAACCAACTTATCTCTCATAAGAAATACATAAAGAAACAAGTTATGAATCATGTTACCAACCCAACCCCATCATACTATATAAATATAAGCTGATTTTATAAATGTAATGCTCAAAAGTTGGTATCTTGTGCCTTGTAAAAATTATTAAAATAATTGATAAATTAAGCGGTCTTGTACAGTAGAATAAGTTATTTAAAAGAGTTACATGTTTTATAAGCATTGTTATGTATACTCTCACGTTTTTCTCTAATTAGCTCTAACATGTATATATCAATATGTTTCTAACCTAACCTAACCTAACCTAACCTAACCTAACCTAACCTAACCTCTAACATGTATATATCAAAATGTTTCCACTCGCTTCGCTCGTGTCAGTATCTCGGCTTTGACTTGCCTCAAATTTATACAGTGATCCTTCTGTAATTCATATGTTACCTTGAATACATTCTTGGTAAGTTATGTTTCGAAATTACATTTGACAGTAATTCCGCTAATTACCATCGTAGAGACGAAAGTTGAAACCAATACATGCAGAATAGAATCTGGAAATAATAACGTAATTTAGTGTTATAAGTTGCATAATACAGAAGATATTAACAAACAACTGTTTATTATACAGTGTGAGTCAAAAGTATGGATACACCCTGTTAAATTTTAAATGGATAAAGATAGAAAAATGAAACTCAGAACACCTTTCTAGGAAATAAAAGTGAACTTTTTAGTCACTATTACAACTTTGCCCATTTGCCCCAAAATGGAATTTTTTGGGGGCAGCTCAAAATTTTTAAATATAAAGAACCATTAAGTGACGCCTCATTTTAAAGTCCTTGATTAAAGAAGAAGAACAGTGGAAACCAGAGCTTTCTATCTCAACCCAGTACAAAATGGCAGCTCATTGAAATTAAGTAAAACTTCATTGAGGCACCTGTGAGTCAAAAGTATCCCATTTTGGGGAAATGAGCAAAGTTGTAATAGTGACTAAAACGTTCACTTTTATTTCCTAGAAAGGTGTCCTGACTTTCATTTTTCTATCTTTATCCATTTAAAATTTAACAGGGTGTATCCATACTTTTGACTCACAGGTGCCTCAATGAAGTTTTACTTAATTTCAATGAGCTGCCATTTTGTACTGGGTTGAGATAGAAAGCTCTAGTTTCCACTGTTCTTCTTCTTTAATCAAGGAATTTAAAATGAGGTGTCACTTAATGGGTTTTTTTATTTAAAAATTTTGAGCTGCCCCCCCAAAAATCCCATTTTGGGGAAATGGGCAAAGTTGTAATAGTGACTAAAAAGTTCACTTTTATTTCCTAGAAAGGTGTTCTGAGTTTCATTTTTTTATCTTTATCCATTTAAAATTTAACAGGGTGTATCCATACTTTTGACTCACACGTGTAGTTGCCATTCTTATATTTTTAGTTAGATTTTTCTCAATTTCAATAGGGTTCTATACGATTTCACTATAGTCTCCTATACCAATTATAATTTTCCTAACTTTTTGTGGCCATAATCGTGCTTACATTCAGGCTATAACGACACCAAAAAAGACGGTCGGACAGCATCTTGACATTCACTCTCTCTTTTTCTCGAGACTATAAAACGTAAATGTCAGTATAAAAACCAAAGATTGAAATTATCAACGAATACTTCGTACACTGGACTGTATAAAGTAGTAATTAAGCTATTGCAATTTGTTTCCTCAAGATGTTTTTGTTAAGATGCAGCGAAGATTAATTGTTGTAAAATGTTGTGTGAGAATGGTTGTGTAGTTTGTTTGCACAATTTATTTTTACGTGTTCAAACTTTTAAATGAAATAATCGAGAAAAAAATGTTTTATTACAGATATTGGTCTTTCAGTTTATTTGTTCATACAACTTAATAGATAAAAACGTGTTATTAAATTCAACAAGATTGTTAATAAAATCATAAATTATAATCATATCCGGATAATTCTGCTTGCGAAAGCTAGAATTATGGCGACAGGAAATCAATATGCTGACCAGACATCACCGGATTGAAAAGCAGTTTAATAGCCCTAACCCTACAACGGGATGTTTTATCAAGGATATAGGTCTACATCGATTTATTACTTAATCAGTATACGAAGTGTAGGATAAATTCAGTAATCGTAAACAATTTCCCCCTTTGTTTTTTGTCTGTTCACGTGAAAAAGCGTGATTTTCGACACAGTGTCAACCCGCCGTCGTCGTTGTCTTAACGTAAGCGCGATAGCAGCTACACAAATTAAAATAGCAGTTTGACTATATGTGTGCTAATATAGAACTTTATTGTAATTCAAAATAATCTAATTAGTAATACCAAAATGGCGTCCACTTTAAACAGTTTTTGTTTATATTTCGTGTGTTATTCACATTAAAATAGATACAAGTTTGGATATTTCTTTTCTGCATACAATCGTATCAACCCCACCCCTCTACAGTGACAAATAACGAAGTTGTAATTTCAAACATTAACCCACAAAGAAAATGTGATATTCGTATAATTATGAGATCCGTCACGTCTGGGTTACAGATAAGAGCCTAGAAAGTAGATGTTTCCTTATGTACAGCTTCAAAATACGCCAGTGCTGAGACACGAACTAAGCGAGTGGAAACTTTTTAACTATACCAAGTGTCCTAAAAGCCCCCCCCCGCTATTATTATTTTTAATTAATGGAAATAGACAGATTTGCTTTGGGAAAAGTTTAGATAACCAAAGGAGGAGTTTTTTTGAAGTATCAAAATTTTAAATCCTTACGCCCAAAATAGGGTAATTTGTGGGTAAGTCAAGAATTTTAAATAGCAACCCCTATTGAGTGATAACTCATTTTCAAGGTCTTTTAAAAAATAAGACTAATGATGTAAACTAGAGGTCTCTAAGTTCATCCTATCCAACATAGCGACTAATCGAATTGTGAATTTTACGTTAATAATTACACCGGAAATGTACAACAAGCTTTTGTGTCCAGAATCTATTTCTGCCAAAAAGTAAATGGTAGCCATTTCGAGAACTTAATATGAGCTAAAAAAACAAGGTAAGGTTCTTACCATCATTTTACCAACATAGAGCAGTTTGTAATGTAATACAAACAACCGGAGTTTGTATGTTAACATTCACAATTCGATTGGTCGCTATGTTGGGTAAGATGAACTTAGAGACCTTTAGTTTACGTCATTATTCTTATTTTTAAAAGATCTTGCAAATGAAGTATCACTCAATAGGGGTTGCTATTTAAAATTCTTGCCTTACCTCCAAACTACCCCATTTTGGGGGTAAGGGTTGAAAATGTTGATACTTCAAAAAAGTCCTCCTTTGGTTATCTAAACTTTCCCCAAAGCAAATCTGTCTATTTCCATTAAAAAAAAAACATAATAAGAGGGGGGACTTTTAGGACACTTGGTATATACATCTACTAGAGGATCTAACCGACGTCAAAAAGTAGTGATACAAAATTACATCAAGTCTAGCGATTGGGCTCTAAGGTGTTCCTGTGTAGTGTTTAAGGACGTCATATTTTCAAAAAATGTTGGTTTGGGTGTTAACTGTAAAGAACAAAAAATCGGCCATGGTGTTAGCAATAATAGACGTTATTTTTCAAACTCGGCTAAACCGATTTCGATAACATTTTTGTGAAATGTGAAGATCATTGACCTATACCCTTGTGAAAAATCCGTCGCCCGTGAGCCTTTAGCTTTATTAATAGCTCGATTTTAACCAATAATATTTTTGTTAACAAAAGGAGATACAAGCAAAACAGTTTTCGGTCTTTTTTAAATCCTAAATAGTTCTTTTATAGACGTAGTTCATTTCCACTTATTACTGAAAACTACCGAATAGTTTTGTGAATGATTAGAAAAAAGTGCGTTCAGCATTTTTGTACAATTTATTATAATGACTTTTATTAATATAATTTTTTTTTTATAGGTTTGGGAGAACGCTAGATACCAGCATCCTGATCTGAATTAAATGGACACTTTGGCCGAACTTTAAAGTGCAATGCATGAGCGAAGCGAGATGTGAATATGGCGTCATCAAAGTCTTTGCTCTTTGTGTGCCAGATTATATACATTGTCACCTTACAGAAGCTTGATACTGTTTCACCATCCCCTCCGCCTACAGGTAAGTGTTGATTTTTCTTTTCGTATTTCAGACTATTATTGACAAAATGTTGGACCATAATTGTTGTCAGTTCTGGAAATGTTACAGTATCATACGATTAGATTTATATTTAGAAAATGGGTTTGAGGGATGCTGATCCCCTCTACAACGCGAGTTCTTAAAGAATATTGTACAACTAAGCATTACATTCTGGCAGATTAGTCCCTTAAATGAGTTTTAATAATCAGTTTATTTAAACACATCTTGCGAGAGTTATAAAGTGCTTGTGGTACAAGCAACCCAAGCCTCTTGTCTGTAAGAATCGGACAATATCATATTATGTCGCCAGACTACATGTACTAACAAAATTGTATTAATAGGAATTTTGAGAGTTACGATATTCCATGTTACTTGGTAACTTATTGAAAAACAATTTTCACTTTGTAGTATAAGAATGAGTTTTATGTTTAGTTGTCTTTGTGTGAATGAAATTGGAGTTTCAGTATTACTAGCATCAATCAAAACGTATGGAGGTCGTACACCTCAGGTTTACAGAGAAAGCTTTTGGAGATGTGACTCCGTAAATCAACTTCTAAAAGATTATCGTGTATACACAACTTAAATCCAGCAGATTAGTCTCTTCGACGAGTTTTAATAATCCACACATTAGCTCATCTTGCGAGAGTTCAGTAGTGCTTCTGCTACAAACATAATTTAACCTAACCTAACGTAGCCAAACGACTTAAGCCTCTTACTTGTAAGAGTCTCACAATCAAAGATTATGTGGCCAGCGGTTTAATTATTTTAAGTAAATAGAGTTCTCATAATATACTTTTGGAGAGAGTGGAGGCCAGCACCACCCTCATAGGTTGACAACGTTTTGTGGCCTTGCATACGCTTACTTGATAAAACGTACTAAGAGAAGAAGAAGAGACCGTAAGAGCACACCTATAGGAAATAATACCATAGATGAGACAGCCCAAAGGATTCCTGGGAATTATAACAGGAGAAAGTCTAGAGCATGCATCAGACTAATTAGAGATAAACTGAAAACACCGACAGGGTTCTAACGGCGAATTATAGACTCAGGGAACACCTAAGAAGGATCGGAATAGAAAACGATTTTGAAGATTCTGCCACGAGGGAAGGAAATTATTCATGGATCGAAATAATTGTGATTTTTCATACGGATTCTTTATCTATTAACGATAATTTTTTTATTTTTTTAAATTTTTTTTTTTACAGATAATTCAGGACGGATATTTTTTAGATAGGTGGTGATCATAATTTTTTTGGGTCCTTAGACCCTATACATGAGCAAAATTATCTAGATCAAAATCGTTTTTGAGAAAATTAAAATTTCATGTTTTTTTCTTATGGCAGCTACATCAAAATTTTGTGTTATAAAAATATATCTTGAGAAATGGACAAAATATGCCCACCTACCAAATTTGATTAAAATCTGTTCCATCGTTTGGGGGGTAGAGCACTGCGTATCTAACAGAAGACAGACAAAGAAACGGCAGATGCAAGAGAGACATTAGGATTTAGTTTTCTTCTTAGGCGTTTCTTACACGATTTTTCTATATTTTAGAGAATGTTTTGTACATTTAGTTTTTCCTTATATATTATAGAATAAATACTATTATTTTCTTTGTAAGGTTGGTAGCAATTATTTGACTCTTTATTTGTTTCCTCAATATGCGATCAACCATAGAAGTATCATAACCATTAGATCTGCCCATAAACTTAATAGCATTTATTTCCTGCTTGAGTCTTCTATGTTCATGGGACCGCTTAACAACCTGCGCAAATTGTTATTGGCAGCTAACTTTCTGCTATGAACAGTGATTTTATTTTATATGCGGCTTGCTACGTTGGTTTTAGTCATTAACCTTTATGTATTGACAAAATTTTATTAACATCGTTTGAAACAATTTTGAGATATTCGATTTTCCACCCTACGTTGTAATTTTTTTATAATCAATAATCAGATTATAGTTTTTGAGAATACGTCTCTGTTTTATGTTTAGTTGGGTTTACACGAAATAAACTGATTGTGTTAATCGAATTGTAGTTTTAATACTATTAGACACAATGAAAATGTATAGTTGCCACTTAAAAAAATTAAATAAAGTTTGTTTCCTTATAACAATTACAAAATAAAAATACAGATTTTAGCAAATAGGACAGTTTACCGACATGAGTGTAAGCCTGTGTTTGGGTACTAGTATCAAATCTACACAACGAGGAATATATATATATATATATATATATATATATATATATATATATATACCAAATGTCCTAAAAATCCCCCCCTATTATTTTTTAATTAATGGAAGTAGACAGATTTGCTTTTGGGAAAGTTTAGATAACCAAGGGAGGAGTTTTTTGAAGTATCAACATTTTCAACCCTTACCCCAAAATGGGGTAGTTTGGGGGTAAGTCAAAATTTTTAAATAACAACCCCTATTGAGTGATACCTCATTTTAAAGGTCTTTTAAAAATAAGAATAATGACGTAAACTAGAGGTCTCTAAGTTCATCCTATCCAACATAGCGCCCAATCGAGTTGTGAATGTTAACCTACAAACTCCGGTGGTTTTTATTACATTACAAACTGCTCTATGTTGGTAAAATGATGGTAAGAGCCTTACCTCGTTTTTTTTAGCTCAGATTAAGTTCTTGAAATGGCTACCATTTACTTTTTGGCAGAAATAGGTCCTGGACTCAAAAGCATGTTGTACATTTCGTAACATTTCCGGTCTAATTATTAACGTAACGTATATATATATATATATATATATATATATATATATATATATATATATATATAATCTTACATATATTCACATAAATACACATAAATATACATATACAGTATACATTTATACATACTGGAATATACTACACATTACCTACTCTTGAATATACAAGTCCATGAGGTAAAAAGGTGTGTAAAATAGAGAAATATAACATTTTAATCGGATCTGGGAGTTAAATGCTGTTCAAATCGACAAACCAAGGAGATTACATTGAGAACAAATATTAGCGGAAGAGATAAGATGGATCAGGAGACGATAGTAAATAAAAATTGCTATCTGTATATTGATACAATGACATCCTCAATTGCGTCTCTTCTCAAGCCAAGAGAAAATACGACTTTCATAAATTTTGCTAAACTAATATTTAAACATTCTTAAGCTATCAGAGAACTCTCTGTATAAAATGTGTGCTATATAATGCTAATTGATAACACAGAAAGTCTTAATAAAGTTTTAAAATTACTTTTCCAAATGATTTTGAGCTGTGCGTTAAATATTGGTGTTTAATTACTTCAAAAATATCCCTTTGATTTTGAATAAATATATACGTATTGTAAACGAAAGTTCATTTTTAAAGGGAAAGCCTACTGGTTACAGTTTTTAAAGATATTGGATTAGATTTAGGAAAAGGGGTTAGAGGGATTGTGACCCCCACCGTGACCTCTTAAAGTGTATTGTCCAACTGAACCCCTAGTTCTAATCTAAGCAATTTATTACCCTCCCCCCCCACGAGTTTTAATAAACCAGTAATTTACTCATCTTTCGAGAGTTCCAGTAGGTACTTGTGCTCCAACAAGCAACCTTAATCTCGTGCCTGCAAGAACCGTAGAATCAAAAATTATGTAGTCAGAGGTTTCATGCTGTTTTTTTGTCAGCTTCAGCTTTTACTCCTTTGAAAGTCCCTTGCATTAATTTTGGCTGATGTTGAGATGTTCGACCCGATATCTAAACATATCACTCACATGATGTCCTGGTTAGATTGATGTGTCTTCCTGAGATTGAGGAGTGCACCCAGTAAGGTTAAGAATTACATCAACATCTTCCATATCTGTGTTTCTTTCATTACTTGGGTTTTATTTATTTACTTCATCTTAGTTGGTTTGGTTAAATATTGCTGTTGCGATCCCACGATTACGCCTGGAAACCATGCGGTTCACCAGAGCAAAACCCCGTATAACTGTAAGAAGACTACATTAAAACTGGAGGTCACTTAGTATCCAGAACTAAGCGTATACTCTTCACTCCTCTAGCTTGGTATTATTAGCATCCTACTATTAACTTATGTCAAATTGCTACAGTATCAGGTAACCGGTCTCCTGAAACAATACGTTACCTGCCTTGTAACAGGGAAGTGTGTAGGCAGGAACTGTAGAACTGTGCACGAATCCTCCACCCTTACTTAGACCTGCTTTCAAAGGAACATAAAGAAACGGAAGGTCACCTTATGGAAATTTCAAAGGGTAAAATTATTTGATAGTTCGTATTATCGGCATAATTAATTCGACCGTCATTTGTTCAAATAAAAATATATTTACGACAAGTTGAAGTTTGAATCAATTCTCGATATCAGATTTACACAAGGTATAAATGGACAGGTTTCATCTGAGCTGTGGAGTTTGGGTGCGCAGTGGGTCTAGGCGTGGTCTAAGCAGCAGTGAGGTGGTGGGGGAAGCGGTCGCCTCAGTCTGTGTTGGGTGTTGGTAGAAACAACGATGCCTGCAAGACCGCTGGATCGTGGACAGTAATCGGCGCCGACTGTTCCCTTTGAGCAGTAAAGCAGTAAACCTGTCCATTTTTAAACCTTGTCAATTTGGTTATTGCCAGTACTTGTATTAGTGTATGTGATGGGGGTTTTCCCTGTCCGTTTTTATGAGTGAATGAAATATTTAATGCTTAAAGAGACTCATATCTGCTACAAAAGATCTTACGAATACTTTATACACATAGAACAAAACTACATAAGTCTATTTTTGAAACAAATATGCCTGTATGGATGTCAAACAGAGAACAATATGCCATTAAAGATGTAAACAATAATAGCTAAGAATATGAAAAATAGAAAATATGAACAAAAATTGCTTAAAATGGTTACAATTTAGACACAATAAATTCGATCTTTCAGATTTGATTTGGGTTTTACATGAGCATCCTCAGACGTCTTCATCAAATTTCATGTTCCCTAGCTTTTTTGCTGCTATTATTTTGCTTGAGTACAAATGACAATGACGAAATGAGGCCATGAATTATGAAGTAAACATCGATAACTAAACAGACAAAGGTATCAATAGGCCTATATTTTACTCGATATAAATAATATACCGGGTGTTTCAAAATGAATATCGGAGTTTTAAGGCTTTGTAGTATTTATTACATTTAACTTACAACTATAAATATTACATCAAATAAAAGAGCAACTCAAACGGTTTTTTCTACAAGTGTTCAAGGTGAACACCATTCGTCACCCGGCACTCATCGAGTCGATAGCCGAGTTCGTCCCAAACTATGATCAGTATGTCTGGGGTAATTGTTGCAACAACTGCTTCAACTCTGTCGGATAGGTCAGCTGTTAGAGGAAGCACATACATATGATCCTTTTTGTCCACGTCGATTCGTCACTAAAGAAGACACGATCCAGAAAATCTTCATCGTCATGGAGCAACATATCGTTTGCAAAGTTGGCACGTAAACCGTAGTCTGTAGGCTTTAGAGCTTGTAATAACTGCAAACGATAAGGACGTAGTTGTAAGCGTCTCCTTAAAACTCCCCACACTGACGTCACTGGAATTGCTAATTCACGACTAGCTTTCCAAACTGATTTCTTGCGCTACGCGTGAAAGACTCTCTCACTCGTTCTTCATTCACTCTTGTCGTTCCGTACTCTATTCCCTTTGTAAAGGCAACCGGTGTCTTCAAACTCATGATACCATCTACGGATGTTATTATCACGTGGAGGATTACATATGAACTTAATACGGAACGCACGTTGCACTCTAACTACAGATTAAGTCCTTGCAAACTGTAATAACATAAACACCTTTCTGTTCAATAGTCGTCATCTTTGCTACTAGCGCTTTCTAACGGATCAGTGCATGCGCATGAATACCAACAAACCTGTTTGAGTTGCTCTTGCATTTTATGTATTATTTATAATTGTAAGTTAAATGTAATAAATACTAAAAATCCTTAAAACCCCGATATTCATTTTGAAACACCCCGTATTATGATGTAATCTTTCACGGATCAAAATGGTTAACCGAACATATTCTATGGTTATTTAATTAAATCAGTTATTAATACAATTTGTAAAATAGGTTTATAAGGCAACGAATAATAAAATTATTAAAATTTTTCATAAACACCCAACGAGTTTGTAAGTTGCTAAAGTTAGTGTATTTGAAATTTGGGGTTAATAAAACTTTTGTAGCGAAACATTTTAAATTCGTCGTTATCACGAATTGCTCTACGAACGTGATCAAATTCGTTATAATTGGTCTAAAGAGTTTTTGAGAGTGTTTGTTACATTCCGATTTCAACTCTCTGCCCTAATAACTTTGTTCGCTCGCTCAAAAAAAGAAAAAGGTATCATATACTTCAAAACAGCAATTACAATTACAATAGCTGTTAGAAAAATACACTTAAATTCTACACAGAAATTTGCAACGTAAAGGCATATGTGACCTATATGGTTTGGAAACCAATCGTATCTGGGAAATTATGAAACACCAAATCCACATTGGAGACAACGCAAAGTATTGATGAGGTAATTTGTTAATTCACTATTAAGTAAATAATTACTATGATGTATCATAACCTTAATAAATTAATGTACAGTTACAGACCAAATGACGGATTAAATCTGACCTAACTTGGCATCATGAATTACGTTATATTATTCCCGTGAATTTACATTTCTGCTAGCAGTTAACCACTAACAGTCTCCACAAAAGTATCGGTAGCCCCATAGATGGGCCAGCAATAATAGATTTTTATATTTACTCAAAGTAACTAAAATGTGGGTGCAGTCAAACACAAGATGCCACCTGTTGGTTGGGGGATTACACTACTTAATATAACTCCGGTCAGTGTATGAGCTCCCTGATTTTTTAGCCACTCACTTAAGAAGAGAGATAACACAGTTTCGAGCTCTCTGAACTACACCAGTGTGGACTCAAGGTATGTATCTCGGGTCGTCACAAATTATATTACTGCTAAAAACATTGATTTAAAATAAAAATTCCTTACAACTTCTTAATTTAAAAATAAATTCAAGCAAAATTAGTTTTAAATTCTCTGATATAATTTTAAATATAAACAGGTTCTCTAAACGCAAAGTGGCCCTGAGGTAGAAGCGGAGAGGTTTCTACGGTTTAATAATTCAGAGAGAGCGAATGCGACCCCTCCCCCCCAACTACATTGTGCTTTGTGGGGCAGTTTATATTAAAACACGTTGTACTGAACAATGCTTGAAGCCTTCACGGGGACTGAATCCGAAAATACTCACAAATCAAACGATAGCATGTATTATCTGTTTCGCGTTAGTGCGTATTTAATGGAATGAGACTGAGCTACTACCCAAATAAAAAACATTGTATAAAACATGAGCTAATAATAAAGCCTGATTTACTCGGGTAGAGTTGTTGGTAGAGTAGAGTTTCTAGTAGAGCTACTTTCTTGACCACTCTACCGATTTTAAACAAGCGACTGTTCACACATAGTAGAGTGTTGATGATAGCTTGTGAACTGTGTGTTCCTCCTCAATTCCTCAAAATGAGTGTTGTTGTAAAGAAAATGAAATTAAAGAGAGTCATTCCTAGATTTTTAAGTATCCATATAAGAGAAGTTACTGAAGCTATAGATGAGGAGGTAAATAGAGAACGAACAGAATGGGCCAGGGAATGGTCAGAATGGTCAGTCCCTAGATTTCACAGACATTCATATTCATTGTACAGCTCCATTAATTTACAAGTTTCATCTTCGGTAAACTTCATATTCAAACAGAACAAAAGTCAACAAAACAGCAACAAAACCAGTCACAAGACAGCGTCACTCTACCAGAAACTCTACTCTACTGCCGACGGATCACGTCACGTTTACACAAGTATAGTGTGCAGGAGAGTGACAATTTTGCTAGTGGTGGGGGAAGTAGAGTAGAGTTACTTTCCCACATGCTGCTAGTAACTATACTCTACTACCTACTAGCTACTTTACTAGCTACTAGACGCTAGTGATTGTTTACATGAGTAGAGTTACTCGACTAGAAACTCTACTCTACCAACAACTCTACCCGTGTAAATCAGGCTTAAACGCAAGTTTATTCAAACTGTCCATTCTTAAATAAATAAATAGGAAAAAAACAATTAAACAACCAACCATTACATACAATCAGATGTTATAAATGTAATGTTTAAAAGTTGGTTTCTTGAGCCTTGTAGTAAATGTTAAATTGTATGGTAGATCAAAGTAAACTGGTAGTGTTTACAAATTTTATTACAGAAAGTCGACTCATTTGAATTTTTGAATATTTCACATTAATGTTCAGCTTGCTCTATCTTAGGATTAACAGATATAGTTTACAATAAATGGGATTAGATATCAATAATGTATTTCTTGGAATTATAATATAACTGAAACAATGTTTGGTATATTTAACCAATAATCGCTCTATCTGAAATAAATAACTATAATTTATAATAAATGGTATAAACAGTAATTTATAAAATATGGTGGATAGGTCGTATCCAGAGAAATTTCATTTACAATATAATTTATTTCATATAATTTCAAAATGGCAGCCGTTAAAAAATTTCTAAGTCGAATATCTCGGATACCGTTAACTCTCTAATTAAAAGTTTCCTCTTTTAATGACAAATTAAATTATTTTAGTACTTTTACTGTAACTTGTAGGATTATTAATGTATCGTCAAAAAACTGAAAACATAATTTATCGGTAATGGTCTACAAACCCAAAAATATATGGTAATTGAAATTATATGTATGGATTTTGTTATAGTTATTAAAAATTGTCAGAATTCACAAATATTTTGCTTTTACCCCTATCTTGGGTGTTGTAAACAATTACCAAGAAATTGTGTTTTCGTTTTTTGACTCAATTATTCTTTAGACTATATCAAAAATATAAAGAAACATTTCATTTTTCATTAAAATATAAGACTCTTTGGTTTCTTGAACCAACCGTTAATGGTATTTGAGATATTCTACGTTAAAAATTTTAAATGTCAGCCATTTTGAAAACATTCATAATAAATTCTTTGTTTTTGGTACATGTTTGAAAAGTTACATAATTTTTTTTTTTAAATGGGTATACAAAATCAGAACTCAATATCCTACCTATTTCCAAAGTTTTTTAGTGGTGGATAGAAGTAAAAGTAAACGTTTTGTGGGATTTCTTACATATATTTTGTCCTACCCAATCAGTTTCTGAAGTTTGGTGGAGTAATTTTTGCACAATATGAGAGTTTCATAGAATGAAGCCCCTCCGTGCTTTATCTTTAAATCAAGATTATATCAATCTGTGCATGTTTAAGGGTTTTATTTCTTACACTAAGTATATAAAGTATTGTGTAGGGATCAGACCCTTTAATCCACAAATCCAATTTAACGTTTCCTACAAGGTTGAAGAGACCAACGTTAGGTAATTATATTTATATTATCTGTTTGTATTAAATTGTATAATGGAGCTGGGTAAATATGTGCAATGATGCAGACAATTATCAAAGTGTTGTTATTTGCGTTCATTCAGGTTTCTTTAAAAATAAGCATTGTGTGTCCCAACTAGTGGTGGTTTGTGCTAAAGGTATTTCTGTACATGTCTCAATACAATATTGATACTTGCAGGTACCTGATATTTTTAGTATGAGTTAGAGCCTCCAACAAAGCAATGACTGGGAAGGCAGAAACAGTTGAGGAATCAGATCTTGATGATAGCTACATTGGATATCTCGTACTTGTCAGCTAAAGTGTTCTAAAACGTACATCATCTTTTGACTATGTAATATTTTAGCTTATCTGTTACAGACACTTACCTGTTACAAAGCATCAGGTAGATACTATAAAACACATCATAAGTTCAAACTAGTACTGTATTGATGTATACAGAGTAAGGTAATTAATACTGTGTACCTTTGAGCGGATTTTATCTCTTGCCTATGATTGAGGCCGAGAGTCTCCGTGGGACCTTGTTTTTCAAAGAGTTCCATAGCGGTGACAAGTTCATAAGTTGGTGAAAATTTTACGAACTGTGTTCTTAAGTTGGTACTGTCTGTAATTATAGTGCTTTTTGTTTGAAACTGTACAATTAATTATAACAGAAACAATTAGAGCAAAAACACTTGTAGAGACGAGTTACAACTAAGTAAAGATTCACCATTGCAAATTAAGTTTCTTGTCTTAACATGAATATTCACTTATAAAATGAATACTATCATCACGCCGTCTGCTGTATTAATCAAAATTAAATATAAGGAACAAAAATAATGCACAAACTTTCTCACTAACCCGTCCTCAAAACTAAATAGAAACGTACTGACATTATTCTTCACCAAAAATGTGAGTTCGGTAGTTGTCTATATCAAAATTTAAAAATAAACTAGGGACACCTACTTAAAAAAAAATACATACGCCTATTTTCGCTATAAACGCGTCCTAAACGCATATTGCATAATCGTGTGCTAATACCTCACGACTTACCATATACGAGGGAAGGTAGGGGCATATAGAGAGAGTTACTTTTTAAAAATTGGAAGTCTTTTAAGCTGCCTAGTGGCAACAAAATATATCAAAGTAACATGTATATTTGTCACCAGAATAACGTGTAGTTTTATTTGATACCCCACACATAATATTTCCAAAAACAAAATTTTTCAACTCGATAGTTTTTGCCCCTTAACTATCCCAAGGTAATTTGTTTAATTTTGTTTATATTTTTCCTATATGTGGGACAATAGAAAAAAATATAAATGCAAAGTATAAAGGATTTATAGTCTGGACTAGGTAGACTGGTTACGACTTACAGACACGCGCGTACAAATTGTAAGGGTCCTTGGTTTTACCTGCGGACTCTAATAAAGAGAAATCAACGAAAACGCAATCAAACATTTAATGGCTATTGCTTTGTTTGCCTTGCATCTCACAAAAACGTTTAAAACTTGTACGCTTCTCATTTTTCATTACTTGATTAAATTAAGTTGTATTCGTCATACAATAAACTATAATAAATGATTTCGCACTCCAATTTAATTTCGAATCCAAATATTTTTTGTTGTCCGAGTTGTCCTAGGACATTGATGTGATACGCATCGCAAGTGTCGCGTTATCATAAGCGATGTATAAATTTATAAACATATATATGTAGTGTCCGTGTGTTTTTTATGTGTTATTTTAATGTATAACGACCTCAATCGAGTGAAAAAGATAATAGAACTCTGAAGATGGAGCGTACGCTTCGAAACGCGTAAGTGTATATAAAAAGAAGTCACCTGGCGGAAACCAAAGGTAATTTAATTATTAAATATTTTTTTTCTTCAGATTTTTACGTCACGCTTTGTTCAAGTTAGGTGAGGTATGATATCTGACATTTTCATTTTATTTTCATACACTGCTCGTGATGAGCTAAATGAAATAAGTCAATTTAAAATACCCTATACACAATAGTACATATTATACAGTCAATATAATACATAGTCCTACATAATAAACAAGGTAAATCATAACATACACAATAATTTGGACTCACAGCGACAAACACATTACAATAATATAACAAAATAAATAAGTCAATAAATAGAACACAATAATATACATGTCATAAACCGGGAAGCAGACCAAAACCAGAAAAACAAAATGAAATTTATTAATGTAATCTCAAACGCTTGTCAACCCTGATATAAATTCCTGACAAGAATAGTATGCAACATCAATTAAAAATTCTTTTAAGGCAGTTTTAATTTTTGTACTAGTCAAAAGTTAAATTTATACAGGTAACATGTTAAAAATGTTTGCTCCTATATACTAGCGTCATTTCTCAAATAATTTGGACTTGCGATTTTAAATAAAAATCATCAGGAAAAAAAAATTTTTTTTCACACAATTATAACCTTGAATTTGTTTTGTTCTTGTACATGAGTTTGCGTGAAAATTTGTCCAGTTTAGTTTCGTATGTTTTCATTTATGAGGGAGAAATATTCTGCAGTATTTATTTTAATTTATTTGAAGATGAATAACATTTACTACGTTTATTATAAAACCAATGTTTGTCCATGAAATTGTATTTCATTTTTGTGTCGTACAGCAAATAGGTTAAGAGCTACCCAGGATTAAGATACATTTCACAAGTACCCTTAGGACTCTACTCACATTGACCTATAAACCGTATAATAAATGCTGTTTGCGTATCACAGAGGAAATGATTGGAGTTTATTCAGGAAATAATAATAAGAATGGTCGTTTTGTATTATTTTAGTACTGTATATAGGGTGTTATGATAAACGGTGAATAAACATTGTTTCAATCTCTCTTACACATCCTCAAAACTAATCAAAGGGTGAATTTAAAACATGGATCTCGTCTTTGAAAAAAATATTTATACATTTAAATAAGGGTGTGCCATAACACGTCCTCGGCGCAAATATTCGAGCTTTTGATGACAATGCATAAACCGTAATATTTTTTACTTGGGATATCGCACAAGGCTTTGGGTCATTAATCTTTACATTTCATTGAAATTCGAACTAAATTAACTTTTTTTAGAACACCCATTTGGCCGATTTAAAAAAAGTTTTTGATCGATAATTCACGAATGGAAATTTTGGAGCGGTGTCGTCTAAGTACAATACGTTTTGATTGGGTTCTTAGAGACTACACAAAATTTAATCAAAATTCCTTAAAGCTAATTTTAAGAAAATCTTAGTTTTGTTTTTATTTTTTAATGAAACTCTCAAGTTTTGAGTTATATACATGCTGACGATACTTCTAGACTTTGTTTGGATAAATCTAAAGAGGGAAATTTGTTAATTTATAGATAATACAAAAAAATTTTTCGAGGCTGTTAATTTGAAAGTAAATATAACTAAAACAAATTTTATACAAGAATCATTTTTCTAGTATCCAAGTCACTATTGTATTAACTAACAATTGAATTACCTTATATGTCTTCTTTTTTTAAACACTAACGCGTTTCAGTGCATCTGCTCCATCTTCAGAGTTCTATTCACTAAGTTGAGATCGTTGCTGTCTCGTATGAATAAATCATTTAGTCAAATTGTATCATATACCAGATACGTAGATGATACTTTTATAAATTTCAATGGCACATTCAGACAAATAGAGCACCTAAAAAATTATATGAAAGGCATAAACAAGTATATTCAATTCACAAGTGAAATAGAAGTGTATATAAGTATATAAGAAAATCGACACTTTAAATAAAAGTAATCAACAAAATCGAAAAATCGTAATCGTAGATATACAAATTATGAAGAAACATACATCAAAATCAAAATACAAGTATTTATTTTCTCAAAATTATCTCAATTTGTAATAAATGTATGTTCTAGGGACAAAAATTAAGCATCTACAGTATATTTAAAAATGTCTGATATTATCAGAAGATAAACAATATAAAAAAGGAACTATTATAAAAAAAGCCTGATTTCTCAAAAACCGCTTCAATGATTTTGTTGAAATTTGTAGTTTTATAATCTAAAACCGGTTGTCAAATCGCAAGTAAAAGAAAATGAACATTAATCGGCGTCATTAAAATAAAATAATGTTTTCCCCTTAATTGTTTTAGGGTATGTCAGAGATATAATAAAAAAATGAATATGTATTATATTAGAGAAATAAAATGAACATTAATACAAACTAAGTTACAATTGCTGAACAGTATAAAATTACAATAAGCACACGTGTAAGACAATAAAGTTATTCAACTTGAAGTTTCCAAGGAAATTAGAAACTATACAGTAAGCCCTGAGAATTGGCCTCTGTGAACTCAAAAAGTTTCGGTAAAATACACGTTCACAAAAAAGATCGTTCTATCAGAAAAAGCCCGCAAATGTTAAATCCAGAGGAAATACAAAATAAATAAGAAATCAATTTTAATGTAACAGCAGATATTTCTTGTTGAAACTCCACATTAAAGGATAAAATAAAGCAATAAAGCTTAAAGTTTCAAAATATTTATATATTATTAAAATATTTTGAAACGTTAAGCTTTATTTTATCCTTAAATTTTAAATGATTAACAGTGTATAAAATAAAGTGGAGGTGACGCTTGAAAAGTCGTTCTCAGTCTATAGACAAAAATCAATCAACGAAAAGTAATAAAAGAGGTATTCCAAATATAAACAGGAAAAAATCACATGGGTGATTCTTCAGTAAAATAAAACAAGTTCCTATATAAGAGTAATTAGGTTATTACGAAGCAAACAAAAATCAAAAGTTATTTCAAAGTTAAGTGTTAAATAAGTTTAAAGTGAAAACAATAATTACCGATAAAAAAATGTGAAAAATATGTCATGTGAAACTCTAAAGTGCTATGAACGGAAAAACAGCTAATTATGTGAGTAGTTGGTAATTTAAACATTCATGCAACAGAGATTTAGAAAATCACTTAATTAAAACCAAAATTAAAATAAATACAACAAATCAGATTCAAAATAACTGAAAAAAAATCTTTAAATCAATTAATTATAACGAACACTAGGTTTTACAAATTCGAAACTATTTCCGAGATAAATTAGCTGAAATAAGGATCTACGATACTTTCCAAACAATATTAAGGAGCTGGAAAAACCAAAAAGTGTGTCAAAATTTATGTTTATATCATAGAGAAAATAAACTCCGTAGCTTTAAGTGATATGAAAATACTTCATTATATTAGAATAAGTGATCAATGTAGCCTATATTAGATTTTAACAAAACCCTTTAACACAAAATGTATCTTTCGAATAATTAAATGTTGAGTGGGCTGTATAGAAAATATGGCACAGTTCTCTCTAGTGCAAAATCTGAATATTTTGAATAATAATCAATTCAGTAGATTAGAGTAACTTAGATAAGTATTGATGTTTTAAGGTTAATATAATTTAGCAACAACTCTCGAAATATTTGTAAATTAAAAACAAAGTTATGAATATGTTCAAACAAAATAATAATAATACACAAGTAATCTAGTTTCTGCACTTATTTAAAACACTGAGTCAGGTAAATCCTATCACAACCAAGATGTAATGAATCGGGTGGACCCCAACATCTAGAACACTTACAAGGTAAAGGCGCAATACCAAACGTTATACAGGTAAGAACCTCACGGTGATCATCGCTTAGTAAAAAGCGGAAAATAATGGAGAAAAGAACAGAAAATAAATTATCTAAATATTAAATTCTCTAATAGCGTCTGGTTTGGTAGAGAACAAGATTTGGTCAAGGGAGACTAAATAGGAAAAATATAGAAGATGTATCTAACAAAATATTGCATAGAAAGGGTGTAGATTACCATACTCACTATAGTGAGAGCTGAGGGTTGTTTTTAAAAAATCAAATTTAAAATTTATTCGTGACTCCAGAAGGTTTTCGCTATTAAATAGAAAAGAAAAACTTATGTGGAAATAATTTTATCGGTGTTTGAGAAAGAGTTTACGAGAAAGTTTATTTAGATCCAAAATTCAAGGATATCGCAAAATTATAATCATCAGTTTTTCACCACGCCGATGCTTTTCAACACAGGCCTATATAGTTAGTAAGTAAATGCTCGAAACAATCTAAGGGAATAGTAACAGAGGTTTAGGGTCTGGTTTATGACACCCTGGTGAGGGGTTGGAGAGAGGGGAGGTCTGTACGTGAGCGGAGCGATGGAAGCAAACTTTGCTCTACCTGGGGAATAGAATTTAAATTCAACTCATGCGCAGAAACTCAAACACAGCTGTCAAGATTCGGTAGAAATATTGGGATGTGAGGATTTGTTACCTTTTTGTATAATAAATGAAGGAGGAAATACTGTGAAGAGTTGTATGATATCGAGGTTATTTTAAAATATTTCAATTCAAAATGCGATTCCGCAGCTAACGTAACGGGCTTTATGAAGTACTGTTAATGTTTACGTTCTCACATATATAGATATACATTACAGAGAAAGTTATGTGACGGCTTAAAAAATCGATACATTTGAGATCCACTGATTGTAAAAATGTTTTTGGAATGATATCTGTCTGTCATCTGTGATTATACTTTACATGATAGAATAAAAGTACAACACAAATTTTTACAAATAGTTCGTTTAAATAATTAAATAAAAGGCAATTTTCACTTCCGCAATATTTTTTAATGAGCCTTGATCGGCATTATTAACAAATATTGTGGAAGTATAAATTGCTTTTTATTTAATTATTAATAATGGAATTCCACCAAGTACCTACGGTCGGTAGTATAAGTTATTTAATAGTACGTTTATTATTTCAAACGCGTTTCGACGACAAAGTCGCCATCTTCAATAATACACGAATTACAATAACTAAACTATAACTTTACAACAAAATCGCGTTGACAGATTTCAATAAAATTTCATATCTTGGACATATCAGGCTTTTTTTTATAACTCAAAATTTGAAGATAGCTGTCAATAAACAATAACAACATATAATTATTATTTTTTTAAATGAGCTCAAAGAACCAAACGTATTGGTTGTGATTTCTCTATAAATGAAGGTTCGTGATTTATCTCTAAAAAGCTCAAAAATCGGCCATGGAGTATATAGCCATACTATTTTTTCAAACGTCGTTAAAATTTTAGTGAAATGTGAGGATTTCCAAAACCCAAATCCATGTGCAAAATAACAAATAAAAAGCATCAAGGTTCAGGAATAATTAGAAAAAACAAAAATGAACTTTGCCCGCCGTCATTAAAAGCTAGATTTTAATCAAATACATCCTCAGAGGAGTACGGGTATGTTAATCACGAGGTCCTTAACTGGATCAACAGATTGTTCTTTCTTATTATCTTAGGTTAGAACCCTCATCTTCATCTTTCCTATCAGGTCTCTCTTGAACAACTCTTATTCACTTTTGACTCTGACGCTATTAGAGTATTCGATAGTTAGGAATCTTTAGTTTTTTCCCATTTTTTATGAAACGATGATCTTAAAAATCGAGGTTTTTAAAGACGAGAGGTTTTTAACGTTTTTATTCACAAGGGGAAAGGGAAAACGATTTACTCTACATTTAGATTAGGTTAGGTTATGTTGGATAAGGGAAGTAAGTGTAGAACTTATTTCAATACATAAATAATTAATAAAACATTTTTAATTATTCTTTTTTTATTTTTTGATTTAGAGCTACCGAACTAATACATTTTGTGACGATTATTTTTAGTACCTTTTTATTTGGTTTTGATAATGGGCGAGTGTATTTGTTAATAATTGTAATGTGTGTAAACTGTGTATAGTTGTTTTAATTTCTACTGATTGTTTAGAATAAACACTCGATTCCTTCTCTATAATTTTTTACTTCTTTAACAAGTTTTTTGCCTATCACCACACAACTCGTTTCTTTCCCACGGTATTTTACTCTTAACCATATCACTGAAAGTAAAGTTTTATAAAACTCATTTTGTTGGGAGTAAAATATCGCTCCTGTAGAGAAATCCCCCGTCCCAAGCAAGAGGTAGTAAACAAAACACAAACCTCCCTGACTACATCCGTTGGCTAAGTTATACTCCGAACCCTTCCTTCGTTTTATAATATAACTTTGCTTTCTTCATTCCTTCTGCAATAAGACATTAACGTTGTTTTATACAAATTGGTGAGCCAATAATTTAAATTAATTATATTTTATTTTTAATAAATTTTTCCAAAGGCGAAAAATATTCTCTCGGCCATAAAAAAGGTACGAAAGAACATTAACTAAGAACCTCAAGTTTACAAATACTCCAATAGCGTCAGGGCAGGAAAATAAGAAGAACTGATAAAAAAGAGTTAATAAGAAAGATGAAAGAGACAGTACTAACCCAAGACAACGTGATAAAAGGCATAGATACAGAATCGCTGAGGATTGCCAAACCTTTACTTAAGTTTGGTCATCGGAACAAATTTTGATCACTTTTTTTCACTGATCTTCAAGTTTCATGGCCTCAGGAAACAGAAAAACAGATGTTTGACATTCTGTCCGTCTGTCGTCGTTGTCGGCTGTACTGAAGCACATTATCAGCTAAAAAAATTAGGATAGGAACATGAAATTTGATACAGATAATGTGCTCATATAGAATCCAAGAAGTTCAGAAGAAAAACAAATTAAAAATGTCAATTCGGCTGTTAACTTTTTTTCCAAAATCTCTTGCGTTGTTCAATTTATAACACACTGAATTAGATATAAATGTGCAGATTTTAAAATTTTGAATGTTGTGGTACCAACGCCTCAGCCCTACGAAGATATAAAGCTAATTTATTTTCCAAAATGTAATTTCAAAACCTGACAAGTAAGTAATAATATTTATCAATTAATTACAATATTTAAAAAACCTCTGTAAGAACTGTTTTAAGTAAACTTACCTTACTGAGTAAAACGATCAAATTTAACATTTTCTACAAAGCCTTAGAGAATTACCTTTAAACATTACATTTGAATAAAACCTCTAGTCTGTAGCATACACGACTGACAGGAATAATTTCAAACGCCACTTTTGTAGACTCAGTTGCCTTCAAGACGAATACATTCATCTGAAATTTGACTACTCCGTACTAAGTATTTGTGAGATATTAAAAATGAAGGAATAATCTTTTGAGGTACGAATATGCCCACTTAACAAATAATATAAAAACTTTACAATAGTACGACACAGCAAAAACGACAAAAAATATCCCTAAAAGTAATATTTTCGTCTCGAGAGATCACAAATTAAATATAAATAATATTTTGTCCCATCACCTAATTCTCTATAATTTTTATTCCTGAGAAAGTATTACAAAATTATATAACACAAATTCTCTTTGATTACAAGTACTCTTAATACTGCATAAAGTGTTTCTATGTTACCTGAAGATGTAAATATTTGTTTTTCAATTTCAAAAGGTGATATTCATATTGTTACAAGATGAGGAAGGACTGGTCACCAATACGAGTATACAAGTGTAGGCTGTCACGTCAGGTACAAGAGATCCGAAATATCGACGACAAGAATATACCCAAATATGAGGTTTTCCAAACCTGTATAACAACTGTTTTAAACAAAATTTGCCTTATTGGATAAGACCCCTTGTTCTACCAATACAATTAAACATTCCCTACAAGTTCCAACAAACCAACTTTTGTTGATTACATTTAGAGGATCTGCTTGTATTAAATTGTATGATAAAGCTTCGATAAGAGACAATGCTAATTATTTGATTTTTACAATTATAGGGTTACAGTGAATATCTCGTGACAACTAAACAGCATATCATGTGTATTATATTTCTATCACTGTGGTGTTTATAGTTTTAAGTTACATTTTTGTCTGACAAATTAGAATTAGTGCCACTATTAGGTTAGGTGTTTCATTATTCCCCCAAATTAGGTGTAGTCTTTAAGTGTTAAGATCGGATCTGAATTACAAAAAAGTGATGGGTAATATATAGTCTGGCTGAAGCTCCATGGACTCTAGCCGATTAGGCGACCCTTCGCCCTCGCACGCGCACTCACCAGCAGCGGCGCACCACTGGCTGAGTCAGTAAAAAGTATCAACATGTCTTTTTTTTTTAATTTTTCTCGTTTTTATTGCGATGATTTAAGTTAGATTAAAAGCGTGAGCAATTAAATTGTTTACGTAATATATTTAGGAGTTATGGTGATGTGTCTTATATTAGGTGGCTTTGATGTGTACTAATATAAGAGGTTTGAAATAAAACTAAAGTTTTATAAAATCAGCGTTTTTATTTCATTGTTTACTCATTAGGAAATATGTTCCTTTGGCAGTAAAGCTTAAAATATGATACCATAATAAGTATGTCTTAAAAAATACCAATTTACAATATAAACACATTTGTTAAAAATTAATAAGTACAAAGTAAAAACCAGTTTGACAGACGTATAGAATGGGTCTAATTAAACCACTATAACGGCAAATAGCAAACAAAACAATACAATTTAATACGGTGTATTCTTTACTATAAATACAAAATGTTATCAAAATCGTTAGAGCCCTTTTCGAGATCCGAAAAAATTAGGCACAAAGATACACACAATATTTCCTTATTTAAAGTAATAGGATGTAATAATTTAGGTGGCTCTACGGTCAAACAAGGTTTCTTGTACATGATGAGTAATTACAGGTAGACTGACAACGAGTTTTAGAACGGCTAGCCTAACCAGCAGTTGTACTTTGTGCTTACATAGATCATGCGATAGAGAGGGAAGATAAGAGGGACGGCGAGTGGACTGTCGATAACAAAAATGCAGATTTATTCTACTGATTGCTACACCCGCTAGGTCGCTCTGCTAGAGAATCTGAAGTTGATGTGACTGGCGCTAGGTGGCTCTACGGTCAAACAATGTTTCAGGCGGGTAAGAGAAAACGCACTGATGCCACATATGGGACCAGAGATGCGAGGGAAGGTCGAGAATCGCTTATCTCAGCGCACGAACTGACAACACTGACTATGCTGACGGAAGTAAGTGAGAAGGTTTGTGAGAGAGAGGTCAACAGTTGTACAGTCTCAACCAAGTGGGATGCGTACAGTCAAGCACCTGCTGCTAGCGCTTTCTGATAGCTGTGTGTCAAACTTGTGACGAACAGCACCCGTAAAGCGTAGACTATTTCCCTATCCTATGTCGTGTCTTATAGTATTTATGTAGTCATTGGTAGTGGTGAGGGTCGCCTAATCGGCTAGAGTCCATGGAGCTTCAGCCAGACTATAGGTTTACTCATTACCCCACCATTTCCGCCATTGCTCTTGTTTATCACAAACTTCTCTTACATGTTATCTCAAAACCTACATACGTAATAGTCATGTAATAATCCAACAAGTTTATGACGACATGATACTTACCTAGACCAACATACAATATAATTCAAGCATAACCTTTAAAAGTAATGTCCGAAACTAGGTTTCTGGGCATTATAGGAAATTTTAAGCTTAATTGGTTGACAAGGAGTTTCAACCAATAGGGTCTTTTGAAACAGTTGTTATAGAGTTATGTATCTCATAAGTGTTTCCATCGCTAGTTTCTTGATATCGGCTAGTTAACAACTGGCCTCGTAGATGCGGACCTATTCGCCACGGTCGTGCCAGTGTTTCGGCACTGGTGAGCTACGAAGATTTACATATGTGAGGATGACTTCACTTGCCAAACTCGTGTCTGTGACGCGGCCTTCATAACTATTCTAATATTACATTCTGTCTGGAAGTCATAATACGAAAATTATATTTTTCACAATAACTTCGCTGGCGACTACTAATTTACGTAGTTATTTTCTGTTAAAAAAATATCATTAAAATGAGGTAGAAATGGATGTTGCTTTATATTAGAAAATTTTGAGTTACTCAGAGACAACTTCAGTTTGGTTTGGAAGTGAAATTAGGCAAATAATGAGACATTTTAATTTTTCACCTCCATTTTGGGGGTGAATAATGTCAAAACGGAGTATTTTTTTACAACAAAAACATTTCTAAAGTTTCAGATTTCTATATTCTAGTTTAAAAATTAACTATCCCGAAACTTTATATAAGCCGATCATACAGTAAATAATTGTTGTTTAGTTCTTTTAATCGACTGTGTTTTCATTTATAGAAAAAACCATTATTCGTGGTAAAAACCTTTCTTAAAAACCAAGGAAAGTATTCGTCATAAAAAATGTAATTTCGGTGGTTGTTAATCAAAAAGTGAAAACGAACCTTGGTAGCCATATTTGAATAAAAAACTTATATATAAATAAGCCATAAATTATCTTAGTTTGTACCATAAATACGTCATCAGTATAAATTGTAATTAATTAAAATTGTGCTTTTAATGATCGTGGTCAAGATTCGTTATTGTCAATTATTCTTGAACCGTAATATTTTATGATACAATTTTGAGAAATTGCGTATTTTATGACAGTCTATTAACAGATTTTTAAATTTTGTAAACAAGTTTTTTCAATTAATATTTCTTAACAAGGTAGCAGACTTTTTTTGTGTTTTTAGATCCTAGAATTGAACAAAAATCTGATCTATATTGTTAGAGCCCATTAGGAGTAAATTGTAATTTTGTGTTTTTATTATGGAAGTCCAGAAAATCGGGAATATTATTTTAGAACCCTATGATGATGGTAACTGGGTTACCGAAATGTACATCAGGGAATTGTAATAACATAGGTTAATAAATGTATGCCAAACGTTTATTCATGTCGTGTTATTGTACCTAACTTGTGGTAGGAGACTTGGTGTTTACAATTTGAATCGGTTGTTTTTTTAAAGGGCGTAAGTCATACAAAGAACTTTCGGGAAACTAAGAAAAACTATTAAAATCAAAATATTTCACCTAAATATATTTTTAACAGATAAAGTAACCCAATTTATGATAGGATCTAAAATCTTACAACTACATTCTTATTCATTATTGAGTAACAAAATTTCAAAAATGTTAAAATTCCGCCCTTTAAAAAAAAAATTAAGGGAATAAAACAACAATACATTTCAATAAAAACTGTATTTTTATTATTATTACATATTTATACAGTTAGTAGGTGAAAAGAAAGGCCAATTGCTAAAGTGTTTGTACAAAAAAAAACTTAAAAATTAATTGTAAAATTCACCACAGTGTTTATTGTTCATCTATCAACTTAGAAGACGTCAAAGCAACTATATAAGTAGAAAACCCAACATCGATATTTACATACATCAAAAAATATTCTCTATAATATGTATATTTAAAAGTGACAAAACAGGAATAACAATGTCAATACAAATTAACTGATCTATAATATAATATAATCCATTGCGTTTTTCCAAACTCCATCAGGCTATTAAATTATATCGGACTCATTAAATTATGGCGTCCAACGATAATTAATTCAGTCATAACTATGGAACTATAAATTTATGAATCATTACGGAGTTATAATAGAGTTATAAACAGCTTGACAGGATTGTGTGACCTTCATTTGAAAACTTAACAATTTCAGTTTAACAGTTTCCAGTTCTGCAAACATGAAATAAAAAAATCATCGTGTTCATCTGAAAACGTTGCCTTACGTATTTACTTAGTTTCAAATACTATGTTTTGTTATACAAAGACTCTCACATTGTTACTTCTCTCCAGTGACGTTGTTTCATTTTATGAGACTATTTATCAATACTTGAATTTTATAATTAAATTATTCAATGTATAATTTGTTTGTTATGTAATGCAATACATGCATAAGAGTTAAACACTTTATTATTTAATTTAAGTAGATTGAATAAGGAAAACACATTTTGTTACAAGTACTTTCGTCAACATACTACGCTCTCAAAATGTCTCTGGATTTGCAATTCCTACTTTACCAGACTCGGTTTTATTGTCACAAAATATATTTCGTCTAAAAGGTTCAGTGTGTATTTATATTGCAGTAATTCCCCGGAGTGGGGGAGGAGGAGGAGGAGCAGATGTTAGAAGTTGTATTCAAGAGTATATGTACACCCCCCCATCTGTGTCAGCCATGTTTTTACGATACACCCAGACTAGAAGTTTAATTTTTTTCATTACATTAAATTTGAATTGTTTTTACTTGCAAGATTTTAATTTTCTCAACTAGGACGCGTGTGATGTTTACGTTTTACCAAATAGGAAGTAAAATGTAAAATAATAATGAGTTCTTAGCATTAAAATGAACTAACCTTTAGGCACTTTTAGTGATTACGGTGTTAGGAACGGCTCCTCTAAACTGTCTGGGTTCTTTAACTTTCAATCAAATCAGTTGTTCAGCATTTAATTAATCTTTAATAATAACACAAATTTATATCTATCTTTCATACAATTCAATACAATACAAAAAGAATACACAATAATAAAATAGTGGGATCAATATTAAAATCAAAACACGTTATTATCTCTATTAGAATACAATTTCCACAATTATTTAAACAATATTCAAAACTAAATATTCGTCACACAAAACCCAGAATTATTCCAACTATTATTACTTTTTGTTCAATTGAAATGATTGATATTACAAGTGCCTTTATATTGTACTGCTTGTTCACCTGTAGAGTCTCAAATTCAGCCAGTCCCTTTCTAGTCCTTCCGTTCGGATTCAAACTCCCTGGGCTGTCTTCTTCCACCACGGCTAGCGACGCAGCCGTTATCTTCTAACCTCAAAGACCCCCTCTCCTTGGTGCCGGTCGCTTATATATCTTTCATCGCTCGTGGTGTTCTACTTCCGATGCAAGTCAAGAATTTCAACTCTTTTTCACTTCTTTCACAATAGTTGGGCCATTCTGAGTGTCGTATGTTTATTACATTGTATGATTACATTAATAATTATAAATTAATTGTATTAATAATTATAAATTACATTAAATATATTCCTAACAACGGTGTGACATTCCCCAGATAACAAAGCTGGATCGACACCTGTTTTTCATCTAGTCTTTTATTAGATCCCTCTCGGGTAAACTGATACCAATAATACAAGTTATACAATAATAACATCAGCATCTCACCTATAGTACGGGAATGGTGTGTGGGAACTGCGAGGGAATCTAGCTGGATCTGTACCTTTCTTCATGAAGTATTGGACGAGATCCCTCTCTTTCATATTTACTTTTTTAACAACTCTTGTTTTTTACAACGCTAATAGATAATTCGATGATAGGAGTTTTTACTGTATGTTCTTTTTTTCCATTCCTTATAAGGTGATGATGACCGATAAGTTTTTTGCCTTTAAGTAACACGAAAAAATATTAGATAGAAAAAAACTCGAACACAAAATCTCACAAAAATTACGTTTAGGCATACTTAATCAAACGCGTTTCAACGACAATGTCGCCATCCTCAGTGATACATGAACAACAGTAACACAACTATAACTGTAATATTGAATAATAGTATTGTTATTGTAGTTCATGTATCAATGAGGATGGCGACTTTGTCGGTGAAACGCGTTTGATTAAGTAAACGTAATTTTTATGAGATCTTGTGTTCGAATTTTTGTAAGCTCAATATTTATTTATATTAGGAATATATATAATTTTTTTTACTCACATATTGTTGGATTTTGATACAACTTTTGGAGAAATTACTTCTTGTAAAAGTTAATAACCATGTTAAATTTGGAGTTAGAATGATCTCGTGAAAAAATATTTAGAGTAAACCTGAAAAAAATACATTACTTAAAAAAAAAGTTTGAGGATTTCTAGAAATAAGCCAAAAGGTAATTTTGATTCGAATATTTTCTTTTAGATTGTAGCTTTTTAAAAGTACTTTGTCCCTTAGTGCTTACTCATAGTGATTATGAGTAAATTACATGGGTTCCATAAAGCATCTCTCACTGAGGTCAGGATTTACTTATCTCTCTAACTAGATATTTCTCTCAGGGGTTGACCTATATTGAGTAGTATCTCGTTACATTTGTTACAATGCCACTTACGACAAATGCAATGCGCTTTGCTTTAAAATGATACTTTAACAGATTCTGTAAGTTATCAAAAGAGATGTTTTCATATAAAGTCCTTTTTGAAACACCCTGTATATTGAAGCCGATAAAACTCTGTGCAAATATATTAATTTTTTGTTCATGAATTATATTCTACTTTGTAAAACGTACAATCTACTCTCCTAAGTGTTTGTCAACAGCTCTTGTTATAAATAGAAGTTTGTTTAAATACATAAAAAACAATAAAAACCTATTTAACTCCGAGTCTTGAGTAGACTCTGATGAATACAGGAGATTGTAGTACCCTAGAGCATGATTTCCTTTTAAAAAGAAATCGAGACGAGAGCGTTGCAGTATTTATTGTAATTGTTTTAATAGAAACTAATTAAAATACTTATTTGCGACTCTGTATGCAATTTCATTGTGACACAATCAATAGAAAAACAAATATTTACATCTTCAGGTTACACAGAAACACCTTATGTAATATTAAGAGTACTTGTAATCAAAGAGGATTTGTGTTATATAATTTTGTAATACTTTCTCAGGAATAAAAATTATAGAGAATTAGGTGATGGGACAAAATATTATTTATATTTAATTTGTGATCTCTTGAGACGAAAATATTACTTTTAGGGATATTTTTTGTCGTTTTTGCTGTGTCGTACTATTGAAAAGCTTTTATATTATTTGGTAAGTGGGCATATTCGTAACTCAAAACATTATTCCTTCATTTTTAATATCTCACAAATACTTAGTACGGAGTAGTCAAATTTCTTACGAATGTATTCGTCTTGAAGGCAACTGAGTCTACAAAAGTGGCGTTTGAAATTATTCCTGTCAGTCGTATATGCTACAGACTAG
This sequence comes from Aphrophora alni, assembly GCA_963513935.1. Taxonomy (NCBI): domain Eukaryota; kingdom Metazoa; phylum Arthropoda; class Insecta; order Hemiptera; family Aphrophoridae; genus Aphrophora; species Aphrophora alni. The sequence continues at coordinate 41,015 of CAUPSG010000707.1, forward strand.
AGGTTTTATTCAAATGTAATGTTTAAAGGTAATTCTCTAAGGCTTTGTAGAAAATGTTAAATTTGATCGTTTTACTCAGTAAGGTAAGTTTACTTAAAACAGTTCTTACAGAGGTTTTTTAAATATTGTAATTGTGTATATTATTACTTCCTTGACTGGCCTCGTGGATATGAGTGTACTAAAGTCTCTACTGGCCTCGCTCGTATCAGTGTCTTGGTAAGATGAGTCTTGAAGATGTATATATTTTAATGAGTCTGCACTCTTTACGCTCTTATCAGTGTCTTGGTAAGATGAGTCTTGAAGATGTATATATTTTAATGAGTCTGCACTCTTTACGCTCTTATCAGTGTCTTGGTAAGATGAGTCTTGAAGATGTATATATTTTAATGAGTCTGCACTCTTTACGCTCTTATCAGTGTCTCGGTAAGATGAGTCTTGAAGATGTATATATTTTAATGAGTCTGCACTCTTTACGCTCTTATCAGTGTCTTGGTAAGATGAGTCTTGAAGATGTATATATTTTAATGAGTCTGCACTCTTTACGCTCTTATCAGTGTCTCGGTAAGATGAGTCTTGAAGATGTATATATTTTAATGAGTCTGCACTCTTTACGCTCGTATCAGTGTCTTGGTAAGATGAGTCTTGAAGATGTATATATTTTAATGAGTCTGCACTCTTTACGCTCTTATCAGTGTCTTGGTAAGATGAGTCTTGAAGATGTATATATTTTAATGAGTCTGCACTCTTTACGCTCGTATCAGTGTCTCGGTAAGATGAGTCTTGAAGATGTATATATTTTAATGAGTCTGCACTCTTTACGCTCGTATCAGTGTCTTGGTAAGATGAGTCTTGAAGATGTATATATTTTAATGAGTCTGCACTCTTTACGCTCTTATCAGTGTCTCGGTAAGATGAGTCTTGAAGATGTATATATTTTAATGAGTCTGCACTCTTTACGCTCTTATCAGTGTCTCGGTAAGATGAGTCTTGAAGATGTATATATTTTAATGAGTCTGCACTCTTTACGCTCGTATCAGTGTCTTGGTAAGATGAGTCTTGAAGATGTATATATTTTAATGAGTCTGCACTCTTTACGCTCGTATCAGTGTCTCAGTAAGATGAGTCTTGAAGATGTATATATTTTAATGAGTCTGCACTCTTTACGCTCGTATCAGTGTCTCGGTAAGATGAGTCTTGAAGATGTATATATTTTAATGAGTCTGCACTCTTTACGCTCGTATCAGTGTCTCGGTAAGATGAGTCTTGAAGATGTATATATTTTAATGAGTCTGCACTCTTTACGCTCTTATCAGTGTCTCGGTAAGATGAGTCTTGAAGATGTATATATTTTAATGAGTCTGCACTCTTTACGCTCGTATCAGTGTCTCGGTAAGATGAGTCTTGAAGATGTATATATTTTAATGAGTCTGCACTCTTTACGCTCGTATCAGTGTCTCGGTAAGATGAGTCTTGAAGATGTATATATTTTAATGAGTCTGCACTCTTTACGCTCTTATCAGTGTCTCGGTAAGATGAGTCTTGAAGATGTATATATTTTAATGAGTCTGCACTCTTTACGCTCGTATCAGTGTCTCGGTAAGATGAGTCTTGAAGATGTATATATTTTAATGAGTCTGCACTCTTTACGCTCGTATCAGTGTCTCGGTAAGATAAGTCTTGAAGATGTATATATTTTAATGAGTCTGCACTCTTTACGCTCGTATCAGTGTCTCGGTAAGATGAGTCTTGAAGATGTATATATTTTAATGAGTCTGCACTCTTTACGCTCGTATCAGTGTCTCGGTAAGATGAGTCTTGAAGATGTATATATTTTAATGAGTCTGCACTCTTTACGCTCGTATCAGTGTCTCGGTAAGATGAGTCTTGAAGATGTATATATTTTAATGAGTCTGCACTCTTTACGCTCGTATCAGTGTCTTGGTAAGATGAGTCTTGAAGATGTATATATTTTAATGAGTCTGCACTCTTTACGCTCGTATCAGTGTCTTGGTAAGATGAGTCTTGAAGATGTATATATTTTAATGAGTCTGCACTCTTTACGCTCTTATCAGTGTCTCGGTAAGATGAGTCTTGAAGATGTATATATTTTAATGAGTCTGCACTCTTTACGCTCGTATCAGTGTCTTGGTAAGATGAGTCTTGAAGATGTATATATTTTAATGAGTCTGCACTCTTTACGCTCGTATCAGTGTCTTGGTAAGATGAGTCTTGAAGATGTATATATTTTAATGAGTCTGCACTCTTTACGCTCTTATCAGTGTCTCGGTAAGATGAGTCTTGAAGATGTATATATTTTAATGAGTCTGCACTCTTTACGCTCGTATCAGTGTCTTGGTAAGATGAGTCTTGAAGATGTATATATTTTAATGAGTCTGCACTCTTTACGCTCGTATCAGTGTCTCGGTAAGATGAGTCTTGAAGATGTATATATTTTAATGAGTCTGCACTCTTTACGCTCTTATCAGTGTCTCGGTAAGATGAGTCTTGAAGATGTATATATTTTAATGAGTCTGCACTCTTTACGCTCGTATCAGTGTCTCGGTAAGATGAGTCTTGAAGATGTATATATTTTAATGAGTCTGCACTCTTTACGCTCGTATCAGTGTCTTGGTAAGATGAGTCTTGAAGATGTATATATTTTAATGAGTCTGCACTCTTTACGCTCGTATCAGTGTCTTGGTAAGATGAGTCTTGAAGATGTATATATTTTAATGAGTCTGCACTCTTTACGCTCGTATCAGTGTCTTGGTAAGATGAGTCTTGAAGATGTATATATTTTAATGAGTCTGCACTCTTTACGCTCTTATCAGTGTCTTGGTAAGATGAGTCTTGAAGATGTATATATTTTAATGAGTCTGCACTCTTTACGCTCTTATCAGTGTCTCGGTAAGATGAGTCTTGAAGATGTATATATTTTAATGAGTCTGCACTCTTTACGCTCTTATCAGTGTCTCGGTAAGATGAGTCTTGAAGATGTATATATTTTAATGAGTCTGCACTCTTTACGCTCGTATCAGTGTCTCGGTAAGATGAGTCTTGAAGATGTATATATTTTAATGAGTCTGCACTCTTTACGCTCGTATCAGTGTCTCGGTAAGATGAGTCTTGAAGATGTATATATTTTAATGAGTCTGCACTCTTTACGCTCTTATCAGTGTCTTGGTAAGATGAGTCTTGAAGATGTATATATTTTAATGAGTCTGCACTCTTTACGCTCTTATCAGTGTCTCGGTAAGATGAGTCTTGAAGATGTATATATTTTAATGAGTCTGCACTCTTTACGCTCGTATCAGTGTCTTGGTAAGATGAGTCTTGAAGATGTATATATTTTAATGAGTCTGCACTCTTTACGCTCGTATCAGTGTCTCGGTAAGATGAGTCTTGAAGATGTATATATTTTAATGAGTCTGCACTCTTTACGCTCTTATCAGTGTCTCGGTAAGATGAGTCTTGAAGATGTATATATTTTAATGAGTCTGCACTCTTTACGCTCGTATCAGTGTCTCGGTAAGATGAGTCTTGAAGATGTATATATTTTAATGAGTCTGCACTCTTTACGCTCTTATCAGTGTCTCGGTAAGATGAGTCTTGAAGATGTATATATTTTAATGAGTCTGCACTCTTTACGCTCTTATCAGTGTCTTGGTAAGATGAGTCTTGAAGATGTATATATTTTAATGAGTCTGCACTCTTTACGCTCGTATCAGTGTCTCGGTAAGATGAGTCTTGAAGATGTATATATTTTAATGAGTCTGCACTCTTTACGCTCTTATCAGTGTCTTGGTAAGATGAGTCTTGAAGATGTATATATTTTAATGAGTCTGCACTCTTTACGCTCGTATCAGTGTCTTGGTAAGATGAGTCTTGAAGATGTATATATTTTAATGAGTCTGCACTCTTTACGCTCGTATCAGTGTCTCGGTAAGATGAGTCTTGAAGATGTATATATTTTAATGAGTCTGCACTCTTTACGCTCGTATCAGTGTCTTGGTAAGATGAGTCTTGAAGATGTATATATTTTAATGAGTCTGCACTCTTTACGCTCGTATCAGTGTCTTGGTAAGATGAGTCTTGAAGATGTATATATTTTAATGAGTCTGCACTCTTTACGCTCTTATCAGTGTCTCGGTAAGATGAGTCTTGAAGATGTATATATTTTAATGAGTCTGCACTCTTTACGCTCTTATCAGTGTCTCGGTAAGATGAGTCTTGAAGATGTATATATTTTAATGAGTCTGCACTCTTTACGCTCTTATCAGTGTCTTGGTAAGATGAGTCTTGAAGATGTATATATTTTAATGAGTCTGCACTCTTTACGCTCGTATCAGTGTCTTGGTAAGATGAGTCTTGAAGATGTATATATTTTAATGAGTCTGCACTCTTTACGCTCGTATCAGTGTCTCGGTAAGATGAGTCTTGAAGATGTATATATTTTAATGAGTCTGCACTCTTTACGCTCTTATCAGTGTCTCGGTAAGATGAGTCTTGAAGATGTATATATTTTAATGAGTCTGCACTCTTTACGCTCGTATCAGTGTCTTGGTAAGATGAGTCTTGAAGATGTATATATTTTAATGAGTCTGCACTCTTTACGCTCTTATCAGTGTCTTGGTAAGATGAGTCTTGAAGATGTATATATTTTAATGAGTCTGCACTCTTTACGCTCTTATCAGTGTCTTGGTAAGATGAGTCTTGAAGATGTATATATTTTAATGAGTCTGCACTCTTTACGCTCGTATCAGTGTCTCGGTAAGATGAGTCTTGAAGATGTATATATTTTAATGAGTCTGCACTCTTTACGCTCTTATCAGTGTCTCGGTAAGATGAGTCTTGAAGATGTATATATTTTAATGAGTCTGCACTCTTTACGCTCGTATCAGTGTCTCGGTAAGATGAGTCTTGAAGATGTATATATTTTAATGAGTCTGCACTCTTTACGCTCTTATCAGTGTCTTGGTAAGATGAGTCTTGAAGATGTATATATTTTAATGAGTCTGCACTCTTTACGCTCTTATCAGTGTCTTGGTAAGATGAGTCTTGAAGATGTATATATTTTAATGAGTCTGCACTCTTTACGCTCTTATCAGTGTCTTGGTAAGATGAGTCTTGAAGATGTATATATTTTAATGAGTCTGCACTCTTTACGCTCGTATCAGTGTCTTGGTAAGATGAGTCTTGAAGATGTATATATTTTAATGAGTCTGCACTCTTTACGCTCGTATCAGTGTCTTGGTAAGATGAGTCTTGAAGATGTATATATTTTAATGAGTCTGCACTCTTTACGCTCGTATCAGTGTCTCGGTAAGATGAGTCTTGAAGATGTATATATTTTAATGAGTCTGCACTCTTTACGCTCGTATCAGTGTCTTGGTAAGATGAGTCTTGAAGATGTATATATTTTAATGAGTCTGCACTCTTTACGCTCTTATCAGTGTCTCGGTAAGATGAGTCTTGAAGATGTATATATTTTAATGAGTCTGCACTCTTTACGCTCGTATCAGTGTCTTGGTAAGATGAGTCTTGAAGATGTATATATTTTAATGAGTCTGCACTCTTTACGCTCTTATCAGTGTCTCGGTAAGATGAGTCTTGAAGATGTATATATTTTAATGAGTCTGCACTCTTTACGCTCTTATCAGTGTCTCGGTAAGATGAGTCTTGAAGATGTATATATTTTAATGAGTCTGCACTCTTTACGCTCGTATCAGTGTCTTGGTAAGATGAGTCTTGAAGATGTATATATTTTAATGAGTCTGCACTCTTTACGCTCGTATCAGTGTCTTGGTAAGATGAGTCTGCACTCTTTACGCTCTTATCAGTGTCTCGGTAAGATGAGTCTTGAAGATGTATATATTTTAATGAGTCTGCACTCTTTACGCTCTTATCAGTGTCTTGGTAAGATGAGTCTTGAAGATGTATATATTTTAATGAGTCTGCACTCTTTACGCTCGTATCAGTGTCTCGGTAAGATGAGTCTTGAAGATGTATATATTTTAATGAGTCTGCACTCTTTACGCTCTTATCAGTGTCTTGGTAAGATGAGTCTTGAAGATGTATATATTTTAATGAGTCTGCACTCTTTACGCTCTTATCAGTGTCTTGGTAAGATGAGTCTTGAAGATGTATATATTTTAATGAGTCTGCACTCTTTACGCTCTTATCAGTGTCTTGGTAAGATGAGTCTTGAAGATGTATATATTTTAATGAGTCTGCACTCTTTACGCTCGTATCAGTGTCTTGGTAAGATGAGTCTTGAAGATGTATATATTTTAATGAGTCTGCACTCTTTACGCTCTTATCAGTGTCTTGGTAAGATGAGTCTTGAAGATGTATATATTTTAATGAGTCTGCACTCTTTACGCTCGTATCAGTGTCTTGGTAAGATGAGTCTTGAAGATGTATATATTTTAATGAGTCTGCACTCTTTACGCTCTTATCAGTGTCTCGGTAAGATGAGTCTTGAAGATGTATATATTTTAATGAGTCTGCACTCTTTACGCTCGTATCAGTGTCTTCGGTAAGATGAGTCTTGAAGATGTATATATTTTAATGAGTCTGCACTCTTTACGCTCTTATCAGTGTCTTGGTAAGATGAGTCTTGAAGATGTATATATTTTAATGAGTCTGCACTCTTTACGCTCTTATCAGTGTCTTGGTAAGATGAGTCTTGAAGATGTATATATTTTAATGAGTCTGCACTCTTTACGCTCTTATCAGTGTCTTGGTAAGATGAGTCTTGAAGATGTATATATTTTAATGAGTCTGCACTCTTTACGCTCGTATCAGTGTCTTGGTAAGATGAGTCTTGAAGATGTATATATTTTAATGAGTCTGCACTCTTTACGCTCGTATCAGTGTCTTGGTAAGATGAGTCTTGAAGATGTATATATTTTAATGAGTCTGCACTCTTTACGCTCGTATCAGTGTCTCGGTAAGATGAGTCTTGAAGATGTATATATTTTAATGAGTCTGCACTCTTTACGCTCGTATCAGTGTCTTGGTAAGATGAGTCTTGAAGATGTATATATTTTAATGAGTCTGCACTCTTTACGCTCTTATCAGTGTCTCGGTAAGATGAGTCTTGAAGATGTATATATTTTAATGAGTCTGCACTCTTTACGCTCGTATCAGTGTCTTGGTAAGATGAGTCTTGAAGATGTATATATTTTAATGAGTCTGCACTCTTTACGCTCTTATCAGTGTCTCGGTAAGATGAGTCTTGAAGATGTATATATTTTAATGAGTCTGCACTCTTTACGCTCTTATCAGTGTCTCGGTAAGATGAGTCTTGAAGATGTATATATTTTAATGAGTCTGCACTCTTTACGCTCGTATCAGTGTCTTGGTAAGATGAGTCTTGAAGATGTATATATTTTAATGAGTCTGCACTCTTTACGCTCGTATCAGTGTCTTGGTAGAGGTGCACTCTTTACGCTCTTATCAGGTGTTCTCGGTAAGATGAGTCTTGAAGATGTATATATTTTAATGAGTCTGCACTCTTTACGCTCTTATCAGTGTCTTGGTAAGATGAGTCTTGAAGATGTATATATTTTAATGAGTCTGCACTCTTTTACGCTCGTATCAGTGTCTCGGTAAGATGAGTCTTGAAGATGTATATATTTTAATGAGTCTG